>KK112918.1:469010-509341 GCA_000611955.2 Stegodyphus mimosarum | reverse complement strand
AAAACATTTCCTTTTATTTCCCTAAAATGGGTAACCCAAAGAAAAAGTAAAAAATTTCAATGCCCAAAATTGTGTTGTGGAGAAAATATAGCCTAATACTAAGCTGAACTAATAAATATCCTGAAAAATTTTAAGGATGAGATCAAATTGAAAGAAATATGTTGTAATTCAGGCCAATGGAAATGTGGTCAAAAATTGGGATATTCCACCTTAATCAGTACAGTTAGTATATCTACTGTACCGATAAAACAGTAATCGGTACAGTAGACACATACCAACAATAAATAATAAAATTAATTTTTTTAAATTCATTTTAATTTGATATGTATGAGTAGTTGCTCACAAATGGTTGTGTGGTAAGACCACTGAACATTGTTCATATGAAGTGGATAAATTCCAATGAATGAACTGACTGCATAGGCGTTTTCATACTTTTTCCCATGTGTAACATAAATTTGAGCCAATTTCTCCTAGAAATCACTTCCTTCAGGTGTGCTTTGCCATAATCTAAATAAACCCACTGATTGTGAAGAGTTAAAATAAGCTACTTAAGAAAGTTTAAAAATATTCGGATGAATGACAATAGATATAATTTGTATATTCAATTAACACTATTTCATTCAACATAGCATTTCACTAGAATTTAAGCTTAGGATTTTTGTGTACGCAGACATGAAGAAGTTTTGTTTTAACAACTATTCTGCCAGAAACAAATGAAAAAACAAGTTAAAATTTCTTGATAATATTCGCATTAATGTTTAGAAGGTAATTTATGTACAAAATGAATTAGACAAATAAATTTAGACTTAATAGTCAGCATTTAGTTAACAGTTATAGCAATTTTAATCATTTATATCATAGTAATTTTCATAAAATTTCACAGGGCTAATTCGAGGAATTATTGACTAAAACTAATTTTGTATAGAGATAGACACTATCACACAACTTTCATATGCTTTACACAATATATTTTTATCTAACATGATTAAAACTTTCTAGCTGAGTCCATCTAGAAATACATTTCTGCTTTCAGATTCTTTTTCAGAATATGATCTTAGAATTTATAACAAAAATAGTGCTTTTATTGTCATATTTTCTGAAACAGTTTTAACTTGGAAAATTCAAGTTCGCAGAACTGAATCACAGACACTTTTTTCAGCACACTGAATAATATTTCTCTCCAATTTTACTTTCAAACACATGTTAGACGTAGTTTCTTACTTTTTGTTTAAATGTTTAATAACAATATATATATATATATATTTACAATTTTCTACTCATATTATGAGTTTATTAAACGCTCCTGCACATAATTTAGTTTTCTGGCACATGGTTCATTAATCATCACAGGAAGTTTTAACATGCCAGAGAAATTTTAAATTAATAATGATCACTCAAAACTTTAATGAAGATTTACGACACTATTTGTTTAGAAAATAATTATTCGAATTGAGCTTTTCTCTCTGAAACTAATCTTTTATTATTACATAAGTATCATATTTCATTAATCATACACCATGTTTTTTTCATAAATCTGTCTACAGTATGGCAAAGATTATTTTATTTCATTTTTTAGGGGGGGGGGAAGGTTTCAGATTTTAAATTACATCCAAAGGAGCCTTTTTTAACATTTTGCATGTCACCTTTATTTATTAAATATCATGTTCTTCGCACTTAAATCATAAAATTCAGTTCAAGAGCAATATCGGAAAATAATTTTAAACCGAGCATATCTTTAGAATTTCTGATACACAGTCTCCCGTGCTGGAGATAATGGGTTATTATTATTATTATTTTTACAACATTGCCATTGCTCACTTTGAAATCCTTGAGTTTGTTAATCAAAAATTCTTTAAAAGTTTTACAAAATACAAAATCGATAATAAAAAAAATCCTAAATTTCAAATTTGCCCTTCTAGATGCCCACATTCACAGTAGAATTATGTTATTCAAAATTTATGGCTCTAGGTACCGTTGTTTTATCACAATGCGAAAAACATACTTCCATTTATGCAGATTCTTCATTACTTAATTTCTTCAAATATAATACACGGCAATAATATTTGGTGGCAACAATTTGAAAAGTGAAATGGACATTCAGAGTGATTCAACGCAAAACGAAAACAATAGTCCTTCACAGGGAGAAAGCCCCTTTGGACCAATAACATTCAGCTTGGAGGGGGGAATACAAAACTTTAGGGGAACTTTTTTTTTAAATATATATATATACACACACTGTTATGGAATGTAAAAAAAATCTCAACACACACACAAAAAAAAAAAAAAAAAAAAAAAAATAAAAAAAAAAAAAAAAAAAAAAAAAAAAAAAAAAAAAAAAAAAAAAAAAAAAAAAAACCCGCAAATGGCAATGGTTTAGAGTCAGTGGAATACATGCTAGAGGACGTCTAGCTCAGACCTGTCCTTCAGAAAACCATTTTGTAACAGTTCATTGTGTCACTGTGGTGCCAACTGCAGCTTGAATTTCTGCTGCAAACACAGTACGAGGAGCCACAGGCATATGCCAAATATGGTGGTCTTCCCTTTCAGTACTGCCATGTGACCACCCAGAGGTCAGTTTTCTTGAGCCAGTACCTTTCCTGCCAAGTCTTTCTGCAATACTGCCGAAAGAAAATCCACCTTCTTGTAGCCCTGTTACTGTTTAACCGTCAGTGTAAATTCATTGTAATCAATGTCCTCTTAGTTATCTTATGAAGACTCGTTTTCAATATCAGATATATTTCAGATTTTGCAAAAATTTAGTCATTTGAAAGTATTAATGTTTACATCATTCAGAAAAGGAAATATTGCTGAAAATTGAAGGAAGTGTGCATAAAATGAGCAAAATAAATAACTTATTAAAATATATGGCATTTTATGTTTTAATAAATTATGATGCATTATTTAATGTACTAATTGCATATTTTGATTTGCATAATGCAATAAATTTAAAGGTTTTTAAATTGGATAATTTTTTATGGTTATATATTTTTCTCCAGACCTTTTCATTAGTCTACTTTGCTGCTATAGTTCAAATTTTTAGGACAGAAAAAAATATAGTAAAATCAAAAAGTCATTTCCTTTGAATTCCATGTTTTAATAACAAGTAAAAATCTTTATCTGGATTTTATAAAATATATTAATAATGTTTTATTATTAGATCAAGGTAATTTTAATTGCTTCCAAAACGGAGGAAAAAGTTCAAATTGCTGCGTGATAAAAATTGCGTTCATACACAAAGTGCAGATACGAGGAAGGAACTGAACACTTTTACATATTAACTGAACATAATCAAATAATTAAGAGATTATTAAAATTTAACATGCAATTTAATTTATCTTACTCATTACTATGAAGCAAATAACAAAAATATACACTTTCAAAAAAGTTCATTAAAGTAGAGTTTTTAAAAAGATTTAGTACATTCGGAAGGAGATAAAGATGCAGCATTACATCACAGTAAATAAAACTGCTTATTTGTATTAAATGCTTTAAGCACAGTATCTCCTAAAAGTGATTAAACATTTGATTTTCAAACAATAATGCCCAGAAATGTTAAACTAAATTGAAATTACATTTTTTTTTTTTTTTAAATATAGTAAAAACCTAACTATCCGGCATACAACTTACCAAAAAACCAAATAACTGAAACATTTTAGAAAAACATTTTTCTCTGGAAACTTCAGTAAATGAGAGATTTGCAATGCCATTATAAAGCTTGCAATAAAGGACCGCATTCCTCATTGACAGTGCCAGGGGAGGAAAGGGGGGGAAAGGGGGTAGTAGAATGCTTACATCTCAGTAACCCCAAACGCTATAATTTTCTTTTATGGCTTATTTAATAGTCAAAGGAGACCATTACAGAATTGAGGGGGAGGAATAGTGGTTCAGCTACAGTAGTCTCGAAGATAAAAAACAATATTTTGATGGCATCACAAGTGTGCACACATGAGTCAGGTTGTAACACCATTCAGTTCTATGTTGGAGTTGACAGCAAGCAGTTACGGAATTGATGTACTGACTTTGTTAGAAAAATAAATATAAAACCCCGAAAAATAAAGATTCACTAAAAAAACAACACAAGGAACAAGCAAATAAATTTGGACATGTTTGCAATGTTTGTAACAGACTGTGGTTTATGAAAAGCATAACAACGGCCAGTAAAAATGAAAAATTTTTATCTTTGTTGCAGGTACCAACAAAGATATACCAATGATTTTTATGGGATATTTTAATACTGATGTAAAAAGAAACGAGAAAGAATTCAGTTTTATGAAATAGGACTTGAATCTTATTATGGTACTGACCAATTATCCAAGTACTTTTAAGTAATTCAGATGTAGATCTTATTTTCACGAGAAACATTAGTTCTATTAATTATGTTTTCCGTTTTTCATATGATCGACCATATTTACATAAAGTTTTAATACTTTGCACTGTATTCAGGAATAATGTAAAGAAATAAGCGATTAATATTAGTTTCATTTTATTTTAAAATTATTTCCCTAAACATTCATTCTTTAAAGTAACAAAATAACATGTAAAATAAACAAACAGAACACTTAATCAATTTAAGAAAAATTAAGAAACATTAGGTATCTTAAGGAACTAGTCTTATGCATCCAAACTCAGCGGCTATTTGGAACAAATGAAACAGACATCCTTCCGTCATTTTTTTTTTTTTTAACTCTAAGTAGTTATACGATGTTGCCAAATAGTGTGATTTAGTGCCTGTAATGGATATGTACGAAGTCACAACACAAAAGAAGTTCACACTGGTTTTATGTAAATCCAATAAATTCTTGAAAAGCCAGTTCAATTTCTGTAAAGAAGGATACAAGTCTTGGTTTTACTCACATTTAGGAAAAAATATTAATATTTGGAACCTGGCTTCTATGGGACTACATGCAATGAAGTATTTTCAAAGTTACAGAATGCTCATCAAAGGCATAATATGCTACTTTATTTGAAAATGAATAAACAATAGCGATAGAACATGAAACAATTTAATAAGTGATTTAAGTTTTTATATGCTACATCTGTAGTTTGTATCTGTTTATTATTTAATGAAATAAGTCTGATCTGTACTTTTAAATGTCTGGTGGAATGGTTGGGACATGTTTGGCAACATCTTCACCAATTTTCATGTTTGGTGAAATTTCAGAACTGGATAAGATGTTTTACGTTTAAGGCCTTATGATCTTTAGTCTAATTTTTCTCCATCTATAATGTATTACTAAATTTAAGTTGTTTTACAGGAAAGCTTCATTCTAAAATTTCATGTTCCATTTTTAGGGTCAGTTATCGGCCTTCTGACCACAAACAGCAGTATATCTACATCTCTGCTGCTTCTCATTAGCAACCCAGATCAGCCAACCAAAAAGCTAATAATTACATTAGATTGACAAAATTTTAATTAAAAATTATTATTTATTATGCAAACAACCTAGTGACTCTACACAATGGAACTACATAATCTAGAGATTTCTAAATCAATTTATTCATGTTTGAAAAGCAATTAATCTCTAACGAGACAGCTGACATAACAGTTACATTTCTAAATAGAAGAATGCACAGCTCACAAGAATGAGAAGATGAAAGCTATTGGTTGATACAATTGTTTCAGATATCAGACGAGCAAAATGCTTTGTTCAAGAATAATAATGATCTGATTACAATAACTTTTTATTTTTTTACATTTATATAAATGAGTCACAAATATTAACTTTACTTTATTTAAGAAGTCTATTCTGACTCCTACACACCTTTTCAATTTCCGAATTTTCTGGAATTTCTCAGGCTTTTAGGGGGAAAAAGTTTATTTTCCTTGACTTCTTGAAAACAGTTTGTATTTTCACTGATTTATTAAAAATGCATTTATATTTCCCCCGATTTTTAATTATAAATTCATATTTCATCAACTTTTGAAAAATGCCTATATTGTCATGGACAAAAATTTATATTTCACTGTCTTTTTGAAAAAGTTTACATTGTCACTGAATTTGAAAAAATTTATATTTTATCTTATTTTTGAAAAAGGTTTACATTTTCACTAATTTCCCCAGACCACTCCTTCTCCTGCCTTTCCACGACTAATGTTGTGCAACAATATAAAAACAGATGCTAAGTGAAATTATTCACATTTAACAATATACTGTTCAGAACCTACAAAACTGAAATGAAAATCATGATATGCCTTCACTTCCAACTATTCTAAGAGTTGAAGTCATAAAAGCAAATCATATGATTATATACATACATAACAACAATTATGTTATGTACAAATGAAACTGCAGGAATACAAAATGTATGAAATTAAACAATTCCAACACTTCAGTGCAAAACAACTGAAAGCAAGTACATCAAATTTAAAATCTGATAAGCAAAATTTATTTTAAACTATAAAATCATAATTACCAGATGTTGCTGTGAGGTAGTCATCAGACTTTTCAACAATTTCAGAATTCACAGCTAATTCTTTACCCTAAAAAAAATATATATATATATATATATATTGCACCATATATTTACACTTATATAAGCATACACATAATTTCAAAACATTAAAAAGTCAGGTTACTCCATGCAAGTTCAAATACAGCTGATATAGCCTATTTTATTCTTGTTCAGAAAGCATCTGTTTTGCTTTTTTAAAGCAACATGGAAAATATTCGAGCTACAGAAATAAAAAAATATTTCAGCTCAACTTGGTAGAAAACAAATGGTTTTAATACATAGCTGTTGAAATACATATCATGACTACAACTTAACCAATGATACTACTATAATTGTTGATTACATATGGGCAAGATGGCAGCATAAATATGCCAAATTGTCGTAATTTTGTAAGGAATAACTGCATTCCCTTGGGAATGCTTTTATAGAATAACCCAGTGGTTCAGAAACTTTTCAAAGTCACTGGTGCTTTTTTCAATTATAATTTTTCCATGGCAACCTACTTTAAGTAAAAGTATGACTAATCATATGTATGAGATAAAAAATAAATAAAGCTCAGGTCTCTTTACAGTTTTTTTTTAAATTTATTAACATTAAATTAATAATCAATATGATAGACAAGCTTGCAAATCACTGCACATTTCCTCAAACTGTGGAGATAAACTAGACATGTCCACCCTCATTTCCATGTTAATTTTTGCTTTACACTTGCTTCGTATTGCAGCAACAAAAACGAAGCTTCGCACAAATACAACATCGAAGACAGAATTAAAATCCGCTGAGACTTATCACTTAGATGCGGATATTCATCTTTTATCGAAATCCAAAATTCTGTCAATTCCATGCTGTCAACTTTTGCTTACAAGCTGCTGTCGCAAGATAGCTCAATAAGATTCTCTTCCGCAATTCAGATGGAACACCAGTGTTAAACTGATTTTGAATATATGCAAACCTACCAAAATTTTCATGCTGAAACCAGATATTCCTCAAACCAGATAATTAGTTGTGATAAGTGACTTTCAAACGTGGTTTTTATACCTTTATAATCTTTGCCTGCATTTTCATTCAATTTTCTTCTTTATAGATTAAGTTTTTTTTTACAAAGGCTGATATTTTTTTCTGTTGGCTTCAAAATATGCATTTTTTTTTCTGCAAAGAGAGATTAAGAGAATTCAGCTTTTCAGAAATGCTGCATATGCCAGTTTTATTAAAACATGGACATCAGCAAAATCATCTGCGTCTTTGTATCCATTAAGAAAAATAATAAACTCTTGCCACAATTCAAAGATATGTGATAAAACATTACCATGCGAAAGCCTTTGTGCACTGTTATAATGCAACAAAGATGAGTATTCGGCTCCCATATTCTCACAGTTTTTAAAAAAACCCTTGCTTTCAATTGACGATATTTTATAAAATTTACCACACTCACTGCTCATTCCAACACCTGATTCAGTGTAGGCCTCAGCTGATTTCCTGAAAATGTTTTTCCATGAATAATAAAATGGACCTATAGTGCATTTGGTAATTTGCTTCAACTAAGTGTCTATAATCCTTCATAGCAGCCGGACATAAAACAAGCTCCATGAGTATCGATACCAATGCAGTTAGGCGAATTCAAATTATTTTCAGATATGAATGCATCAAGAATCTCAAACAGATTCTCAGCCTTCTATTCTGCAGTAATATTCTTACAAAACAGAAAGTCTTTAATACTATTACCATCTATAAACCATACACAGATTATCAAATAAGCATCTATATTATTATCCATAGCCTAATCTACTGTACTACAAATTCCACTCTAATATTTTAAATTAATTGATTTTTGATATCCTCCACCATATGCTGTATTCTGCGACTAATTGTGTTATTGGACAAAAGCCCTTTTAAAAGCAGTTTCCCACTGGACTAACTACCCATGATGTTCACTATATCTACAGCAGCCGCTAGATTAAGTTCTTCTGAGGGTGGTATGAGGCTTCTTACATTTTACCATTCAGTTAGCCACCTTGTAAGATTCTAGCAAAGTGTTGTTTTGCATTGATGCAGTTTAAAAACACACAATACACATTATAGTCTCTCTTCAAATCAATTTCTGTTGACATACAGCCAACTCTAAGCAACTGTCCTCATATTTACAATATTTTAAATTCTTGGCAGCCATATCCCTGGTTGAAGACATACTTTCTTTATCTGCACTATTACGTTTATTACTATTTCAAAATTGTTACAATCCAAATTTTTTTCCAAAAATTTTATAAAAATTATTTAAAAATACAAATTTAAAAAATAAATCATAAAAAATGGGCACATTTTATTTGGAATGAACCTAAATTTCGAATTCTGGAAGAAGGAATCAAGTAAGTTTAATAATAATAATTTATATACATACATACATATATATATATTAAAAAGAGAGAGAAAGAGATATTAATAAGTGCATATCAAATTCAAACATTGAGGAGCTAAAATTTCGAGGGCTAATTTTTTAAAACTACTCGTGCGATTTTTGCAAAACTAGCATACGTATATATAAATGGCATAATTTGAGTCACAGAATCAGAGTATGGGAAAAAATTCAATGTCATTTCAGAAAAAGTCTGAACCAATATATAAATCTAATACATATCCTAAGTTGCGCATTCGAGACCTGAAAAACGCGAGTTGAATTTCATCAATCAGCCCAGTAGAATGGGAGACATAGAACTACCCCCTTTTTTGGTGCAGTGTGCATATACACACAGCAATACCCCAAAGTTAATGTGTTGGGCGAAAAGGATGAAAAGTACATTAGTCAAGATATCACTTTCCATACGAATTTACATATGAATTTTTGTGAAATAAGAAAAAGGGCAAAATAAACATTCATTTAGAAGAAAAATATGTAATAAAGAATAAAGTTTTCACACATATCAATAAAAAAGAGCATTCAAATAAATGTACCAGATAAAATAGAGTTATGTCAATACCAATGGCTTCATAAAATTTAACACACTTCTCTAATAACAACTCAAGATTATTTTAATAATGTAAAACTTCTTCACAGCAAAGCTAATAATTTTGTGATTCTTAGTCTTATAACTAAAATGGATTTCTAACAGCAGCCAATGTTCTTCGACATCTGTAACCCCCCTTTTTTTTAAGTTCAACTGAGACCTCAAACATAGTTTAAGAAAAAAAAAAAAAAAGGTTACTATAAATTCTAAATACAGAGGAAAAGTAATTACTTCTTGAAACTGTTTATTGAATTCATCCACAGCTTCAACAGAGCTGAAAGTAGCCCGAAATTGTCTGCGCTTTGGAGGTTCAATACTGAGATCTATAGCTGTCCAAGAAGCTTTCTTTCCCTCCACTCTCAGACAAGTCTGTATCGCAATCACGTTTTCACATAAACAATTATCTTTGTCATCCATCATTAAAATGCGGTAACCATATACAGTATCATCATACAGTATCTGCAAAGTACCCATTCCAGCAGGCTGAAAATGATAGTTTTCAAATTATAAACATATCATACGATGGTAAATGCAACACTCACAAATCGATATTTTTGTCACACATTGTATAAATAACAAAAACTACAAAAAAAAAGGGTGCTAAATACAATTTTCCATTTTACAATTTTTAGCTAAAGTAATTTATAAAAGATAATAATATCAAAGATTTATGAATATAGAACAGGCATAAGAACATGAGCAATGTTTGTTAACAGTTAAAACAGAAATGCAGCTAACTTTTTAACAATAAATGCTACTTCTTTTTTAATATCATAGAACTAAAATGAAAACTAAATCCAGATACCAAACAGACTGGCCTATACTATTAGAAATAACAGTCACCTATTTTGTCTCAACAATATGTGCTATGAAATATTTTATTCTTAATGTACAGCTGCCAACTAAGAGAAAAAATTCAGATTTTTTTCAGGGAGGGAGTCAGTGGTTTTTGTAAAGTGAAATTAACAAAGAAATCTGATGCATACCTCAATATTCTGTAAATATTACAGTGAAAAAACACTTATTAAACAGAGAAAATTACACCAAAAATTAATTTTAATTACTGTATCTTTTTTATCTTTGCTAAAAATAATTTAGAAACTGTTACTTATAACACTTATTAAGTTCAAATTTCAGAATGAAAATACTCAAAAACCAGCCCTTTAAAACAAAAGAGAAAATATTTTCTAAAAAGCATAATGTTTATACATTATTTTAATGACACAAATGTTATATTTATTTAAAATAATCAAAAATATGACAAATAACCAAACTGGTACTCCTTTACAAACTTTGAAACATAGAATTTCATTAAAACAGTTTTTATAACACTAGAAAAACTTATAGAAAGCTGGTATGTACTTTAAATTGTATTTTAAACAGTTCATTATGCTGTAGCAGTTAATTAAATTATGTAAAAATATACACATATTTAAGTCAAACTTTGGTCATTTTTTAAAATACTTCCGTTTTGCTACATAAAACAATTATATATATATGTGTGTGTGTGTGTGAATAATTAAATATTTTACTTTTTTATAGATTTGATGGGAATTATGCAACCTTTTTTCAAATATATATAATACAAAATACAGGCGAGAAAGCTATATGTGTTACCTTAAATTGATTAGAGCTTTCATCAAATATTTCAAATGATACTCTTTTTTCAAATATAAAGTCATCTTCCTCACTTTCTTCATCTGAATTGTGCTCATTAGTTTCAGATTCAGGAGCTACATGATTACTTTGGGTTTCTAATGCATTTGTAGTTTTCTGAGAAATTTCAGTTTTTTCTGCATTCTGCTTTGTGCTGTCTGAAACTTGGCTTTCTGTGACATCTTTTCCTTCAGATTTCTGTTCAGTAGAAGCTATATAAAAACATACACATCGTTTTTATAACAAAAAATATTTTCTGATGTTAAAATGTGTTTAATATGAAAATAAAACTTTTCAAAATGGCAGCAATTACAATAAAAAATATACATAGAAATTGTACAAAAATATACAATTCAGAATTATATTAAATGTACTATATTCAACATGCAATATATTTTCATTCAGTTATATTGTTACAATAAACATTAATTTCATTATAAAATACCATGGTACCAAAATGCCAAATCTTCATATAGTATTAATATACTTTAATTTTAGAGGAACTTTATAAAATTATAAGTCATTTCCTTTTAAGTAAATATCCTTTAACCACCAACCATAATGAAAATTTTCGGGCTCTAAAAGTAAAGGAATATTTAGAAAATCATGCACAATAGCAAAAATTTTTTTTAACTAATAACTATTGTAAAATATCTGCAAATTAACAATAATGGAATTTCATAATTTAAAATTAATTTACATGTAAAACATTTACTTCCACAATATCCAATGCCAGAATCCACTCTTATTTTAAAAATTTTAGCTGAACTATAAAATAATAGTGTTATGTCCATTAGTCTCGCTATGCATCAGGAAAACTTGACGTACAAGTTTAATCGCTGGGTGCTCCATGAATTGACTGAAGCAGATAAGGACAGACATGTTCAGACCTATACTAATTTGCTCGAATGTCAACGCAAGGACAAAATTCTGAACCTGATTGTCACTTGTGATGAAAAGTAGATTTACTTCAACAACACCAGCCAAAAAGGGCTTCAGTCTGTGCCCGGTGAGCCCATCAGTAGTGTCACGAAACGCAATTAAACTAACAAAAAGTTCATGCTTTGTATCTGGTGGGACTGCCGTGGTATTATCCACAAAGAGTATCTGGAAAAAAGGTAAAACCCTCACAGTAAGGCAGATGCTGCTATCAGGGAAAAACGTTTAATTGAGTTCCAGCACAAAGAGGTAATGGCCCATCAAGATAATGCAAGACCACGTGTGTCTGCATTCATCGGCTGGACTCTGTACAGACTCGAATGGGATTTTTTGCCATACTCACTGTCATTTTTTACATTTACTGTCGGGGAGCGACTTAGAGATATCGCTCCTTTGGACTTCTAAATTTTTTTACACCTGCAGCTATATCTTGCTGCCGCTATCTTCCATCCTGCACAGGACCTTCAAAATGAGGTTGATCTGTTTTTGGACTAATGGCCACCAAGTTTCTGCCCCGATGGCCATTTCTTTGCCTCTACCAAAATTGGGGCGCACTAAATTATTGATGTTGACACTGAAATCAGTAAAAAAAGGAAAAGGTCATATCAATCGAAGGTTCAATTTTACAATGTTGCGATTTAACTAAAGATAAATATTAGTTTAAGAAGCTTAAATTATGTACACAGAGAATAGTATTCTTACTTTTGCTTTTAAAGTAATATTCAAATTCATTCAATAGATATATAGAAAGAATCTAAAATTCATTTCAAAAAGATTTTGTACCTAAAACTGCATAAAGAGTTTAAACTAATTTTATTTTAACTTTTTCTATGGTAAAATTTTAAGAAATATATTTAAACTTTAAAATCGTATCTACATACACACATATATACTGCTTTCAAAATTTTGTGGATTATTACTTTATTATTTTTACAATTGACCGTAATATAAAAAATATACTTTATATGCAGTTTCTGCTCATTTTTAAGTACCTGATGCAAGATGTTCTAATAAAGCCTGAAATATAGCATAAGCCAAATATAAAGTTAGTAACCCACTCTCTGCTCTATCTATGGGCAGATCTAAAAACTCACTCACACTAACAGCCAAGCAAATAAAATAAGTACTAGTTTGGCCCACATTTAAATCCCGGCAACCAAGCTCATTACGTCGGCATCTTCATGATTTTTCTTATATTTAATGTGAATACAAGTCAATTCCAAAGGAAGTTCATAAAGGCACCCCTTCTTTTAGGCAGATAGCCCTAGTGTATTTTACCATAATCTAATTAATCCAAATCTGATCCAAAAGTTTATTTCATTTCATAGATATAATTTCGATAACAGGTTAAATTTATTTTTTCCTTCAAATCTCTGTCATGCAACATTTAACACAACTGCAATCATTGTCATTGCATTTCTTCAAAAGGCAGATCAATTAAATGGATTTATAATCTACAGAAATATGTATGATTGGCTTAGAAAGTTTTGAACAACTTTAAGCTCCAAAAAAGAAGTATTAATCATGTATCTTATTCTTTAATATTACACAGACTGGATCATTTGAGGTGCACTTAATAAGCAACTAACCTTCAGTTGATTTATGAGCATTTTTTATCAATTCAATGCATTCATTAAACTTTTTCTGGAATTCTTCTAAGAAATCTTTGTTCTAGAAAGAATAAAATAAAATTTTACATAAGCACATACATACTGTTAATAATTTAACTATGCATATAAATCAATATAAGGAGGGGGGAAAAACGGAATTTCAAATAGAGGAAATGAACAAGAGTTCAAGGAAAGTAACATGCATAAAGCTGTAGTAATACTACAGTAATTAATAAAAATTTTAATTTTCTTATTTAACCGAAGAGGAAGTACTCAATAATGCGAGCTTCCTCATCCATAGGCAGTCCAATAATAATAATAAAAGTACAAAGACAAAAGTAAACTATATTAAAAAATTACAAGCAAATAAAAATTTTCTAATTGTACATATATACGTGTGTGTGTGTGTGTATAAAATACGAGATAAAACTATTAAAAACTAGATGGCAATATACCTCTCCTTCAAATTCATAATTTTAATTGAACACATTCCCGCTTCAAAGATTCGCTTTGTGCAATTTTGCATCACTCTGCCATTTTTTTCCTTCCACACACATCTTTAGCCCAATCACTGCTCAGGATTACCAAAAAGAGCTATAAATATAAATGGTGAGTATGCATTGCTTTTTCTCGCCTGCTGCAGCTTAAATAAACTACATATCTCACTTTGCTTTCCTTCTTTATTACGTGACATGTAAATGGTGCGTATGGAAATTCCCTAGTTTTGTATCAGTTTTAAGCAAAAATGTATTTCTGAATAAATGTTACTGTGCAAAATAAAAATGATGATTTAACCATCCAGCCAGTTGCGATTTTTGCACCAGTTGTCATCTAAGCAACAGCTTTCTCGGTCGGGACCAAAGAGTGAGATGGTCTCATCTTCTGCAAAAACTACATCACAGACAGTCGATAGAACATTTAGAATTTATACAGCTGACTCCAGTGGTGAAGTATCCACAAATTTACAAGTAAATGAGTGAAAGATATCCTGAAAATTTATCATCCAAGATGTGTTGATTTCATGTGCATTTACTACCAGAAACCCAAGTGAGTTTAAAGTAGTTCAATGTTGTTATGACTCTCGTGCTGCATGTGAAATTTTCTGTGCTAATGGGCATCTAAAGTTGTGTTAATTCTACAAGTAAAAAATTATCTAATTTAAAAGGTGAAAGTTTACTTCAAAAGCGTGATTATGTGCTTCGGTCTACAAATATTGAAATTTGTCATGATTTTCCTAATGATCAGTGCTTTGCACATGCTTTCAAAAATTTCCCCCATGTTTTGATTTCAATAAATGTGAAATTAACATTCAATTTTCTGTTCATAAAGAATTATCATTGGAGGAGTAAAAATTTTACACATTTAAAATTTTCTTTGAAAGGTTTTTTTTCTAGTAATGTATACTTACCATTCCATTGCTATGGAGTAGTTTTAGCATTTCATAATTTACTGGTCATGTTTTAATGTGTTTTGTATTTTTACATAAATGATTTATTGATTTTAACAAAATTTTAAATGCAAATAAGATATCAATCGAAAATAACTCATCTGAAAATTCTTGACATTGTCTCTATGAACAAAAGATAAATTCACATGTCTGGTTTTTTGATGAAATTATTTTTGATTAAATAATTCCAAATTAAAATCAGGAATTAAAAGGACTATTGCTAAAATAAAGTTAGTAATTTTGTAATTAGTATCACTAAGTGTGATAATGAAATATACATGAAAATTAAGTAGCAAAACAAAGTAAAAAATTATCACAAAGATTCACATATGCAACGCACCTTAAACCGCACAGCAAATTTAGATGCAACTGGACTACCATCTGCATAATCAACAGCATTCCAACATAATGCAGTCTCACTTGTGGCCATTGGAACTAAAGACATATCCTCGGAAATAAAATGATTGCAAGCAATTTTGTGAACTTGGTCTCGCCTCAAGATAATACGGAATTTTTCTGAAAATAAAGCATTGAATTACACACTTTTTTGCATACACTATGTTCATTGCTTAGGAGCCAGACATTTATTTCATTTAATAACAAAAAGATTAAAGCTTTAGCAATGAAATGAAAAGAAAAAAATATAGCTAAATAACCACCCCAAGAAGAATGCAGCAACATTGAACTTGTCTCATAAATAACAATCACAATATTACTGATATTGAAATGCCTCCAATGAAGTACGAAAATAAAGAACAAAATGGTTTGTTAATCTGCGTAAAATGCCAACATTTAACTTTTTTTGCTACAACCTAGATCTAATAAATGAAGAAAACATTTTAATTAACACTGCACTGGAATTTTAAAAATGAAGATTAAATCAAAACTATATATATATATACAGTTGAAAATGTAATTCTCTAACTTGCATATTTAATAATTCACCTTGATACTTTTAGGGGGGGGATGGATGCACATTTATTTTCATATACCTCATGTTTCCTCATATTTTCAACTTTCAATTTAGTATATATATACTGGCAGAATCTAAGAAAGGATTGGCATTAAGAATTATTCACGAGTAGAAACCCAATGGAAAAATGTAAATTCGAATTAAGAATAGTTAATTATGAATTTTGCCATTTTAACATATATATTTAACAGAAGAACAAAGAATGGATATTTTACAAATAATGAATATGGTATATTTGATAATTTCTTGCTCATTTTATATGTATCAGACCTGAATTTAAAAACTCTATAAGATAAGAGATGTTTTGGCATACGAAATATACTGGAAATTAAAAAAACAATAACTTTAAAAATCTTAGAAAATTAGATATATTTAGGAAGTTTAAAGCTTTTAAAAAATAACTGGAAATTTCTAGAAAAAGATTATTGCTCATCTGCCATGCTGGTACTTTCGTGTTATCAACTCAGCGATGAGAATTTCCAGGAAAAGCAATATAGCCAAAGTAGGCAAACCAGGCTATATAATGAACAGATATTTAATTCGGCAACTCACTAATGTACCCACTATACCAACTACCAACATGTGATTTGCACTGTTTTGCAAATGGAGGGTTATATTTGTGGTTTCTGCTTTGATTAGTGTGCAATTTTTTTTTCCTTTTAAGGAATCCTAATGAATCTGCAAACATCTTAAAATGAAAATGAAAAATGTTCTATTTATAGAAATTTGCAGCTCAAAATTAGTTTACAACCTTTTCTAGGATGATTGTAACAACAGATTTCTCCGAATAAGAACAATTCCCTGATTTTTCTTTATATTAAGATTTTTAAATTGAAATTTTTAAAATTAACTGAATTTCTTTTTTATAAGATTTGTCCTGATTGATGCATCAGAATCTCGGGCATGACTTTACGTGATGAAGAAGCTTTGTGGATTTTTGAGAGAAGGATTTTGTGTTGGGAAGATCAGTACGGTAAGAAAATCTTTCTCGCAAAGCCCAAGGTAGACTCCCGGTGAGACGGATCGATTGCATTGAAAAGTACTTAAACATTCTAAATGTTAAAAACTGAAAAACAGCTGCCAAAATCAGAGATGCCTGGAGACGGCCAGGGCCCACTGTGGGCTAATGAAGAAGTGTTTTATTATGAATGTTTGTTGCATTTTTAATTTGGTTAATTTTTTACTAAAATTAAAAATGCAACAAAGATTCATAAATTGAAATAGAAAAATTCATAAGAAATTTTGAGTGTTTCATCATGAATGTTTGTTTTCACACGTTAAGTTGGTGAAAAAATAGTTGGCAGCGATTGACAACTTTGTGGGAGTGCTGGGCAGATGATGTGAAAATACTGCCAATATTAATTATATAGAAATTAAGCTTTCTAAAATTAATTTTAATATTTTATTAAATTCCTCAAACAACTTATTTTTAGGATGTTGATTTACATTCTTTTGAAAGACAGGGGGAAGCCCCCTTAAAAGAATAATTCAACAATGCTAAAATTCTGTATGAATATTCCTTTATACCAAGTATGCAAATGATTAAATTTTCAAAGCTAATGTGCGTTAACTTCGGTCATAGGACATATTTCTACTGCATTGTGTACCACAAGTAACAGTTCCAGATAGCTTATCTTTTTTTTTGTTGTCAATATTGCAGTTCAATGGAAACACAGCCAATAATGTCATTAAGAATGCTATCGAAGACTTTTTAGACAATTCCCATTGTGAAGCAGACTGATCATACAGAGACTACAGTCTACTATCTACAATGTATGGGCATGACTGTGCAAAGGTGCTTGCAATACTGGTTGCTGCAAGGTACTCATTGGCAGAGTCAATGCTCTGGAGAAGATACAAAAATGTGAGGCAAAAGCACACAATTTTGGAAAAGGACCAACTGCCACAATGGCATCATTGTCTCCTACCCAATGTGCTACAGCCTCCTCTACACCACCCATGACACCTTCCACCACCACAAAGCACTTGGCTGAGAAGGTTAGGTTAGGTACCACAAAGCAGTTATGGCAAAGCACACGAGGGCTATCTGCCTAAGGGGAGGGATGCCTTCGTGGAGGACTTTCTAAGGGAAACTGGCTCGTATACATGTTACACATGGGGAAAACCACGAAAACGCCCATGCAGCCAGCCCGTTTGCCTTGGCTGAGAAGGAATGTGCTCAGAGTGACATTTAAGATGTTTGCCTTTAAGCCCCACAACATTGACAGAGTGTTCAATACATAATCTTATCAAAGTGACATAGTTAATCATCGTGGCTGATAGCTAACTGGCACTGGATAACGTTCAGTGATGAATATTGCTTCAGTCTTGGAGAAGACTATTGTGTCTAAGACCATAGGGTTAAAAGGGACCAGGGGCCCAATCAGGCTTTGCTTTAGAGAGGAACACAGCCTCCGGTGTGACAGTGTGGGGTACTATCTCTAACAACAGCAGGTCCAGCCTAGTCAGTTACCTTGCATATAATTTTAACAGCTCAATGAGATGTGATGACATACTGTAGTCATTTGTATTAACATTCATTGCACGCCATCATGCAGCCATTTTCCAACAGATAATGCTAGATCCCATACAGCTCACATATCTGTGGAATGTCTCTGAGCTGCAGATATTCTTCTTTGGGCACACAGGTCACCAGACTTTTTGCAAACTGAACAAATATGGATATGATAGGCAAACAGATTTGTAAAATGTCACAGATACAGAGCAACAATTGAGGAACGCCTGGCAAAAAATACATCAGGAAGAGATTCGGAATCTTTATCACTTCTTACCTCGATGTTTACAAGCATGAATCACTGCCAGAGAAGGATTCAACAATTACTGATTTCAATATTCAATGTGCAGCCACTGATGGGTCCTATGCCTTGAAATTTAATCACTTCATTACCTGTATATGAGCTTTTTGCATATTTAATTAAAAATGCATCTTTCTTAATTGTGCTTTTTTTTTAAAGCAAAAAACATATAACAAAGCAGAAAAATATTTCCATAGCATCTTTTCACATAATTAAAATATCGGAAAGAAATTAACAACAATAACTTAAAACAATAATAATCATTTAAAACAACCTGATACCTTATTACACACATATAAAACTTACCACCATACACTCTTACTATCATATAAATATTTATTTAACTTACGTTTTTCTTTATGCTTTAGAATCTTAAGATCTCCAACACCTCTTTCTTTCCATTGTTTAGTGGCAGAATCAAAGCGGAATAATTTGGCACGTTTGATAAAAACTGGAGTTTCGTCTTCCTCACCAGTTTTCACATCTACAAGCTCTGGTAAAGGAATTACAGGTTCAAAATGTATATCAGGTCCTTGACTAACAGTTTCATCATCTGAAAATAAAAATGAGTATAATAAGTAACCACTAGATAACAATTCAGTGACAATATACAGTTCCAGATTATCTTCTTTTTAGAGCATTTTTTAAAAAATACTTTTGATAAAACATGATTATATACCCGTTCATTTATTTCATTGAAACTTAATTGATTCTACTCTTCATCTTGTATGCATGATACATTATACTAAGTAACAAGTCATTTTTTATAAACATACGTTGGAAATATATTGATTAGGAGTGAAGCACTTTAAGAGTTTTGCATTGATTATAAGTACAAAGGCATAATACAAGTCATATGCACATCTACCCTATTCAATTAAACTACAGTTAAATTACATGTTAGTGCCATGTTCATTAGTCTTGCTATACACTGCATAAACTTGATGAACAAGTTCAACTGCTAGGTGCTGCATGACCTGACCCAAGCAGACAAGGACAGACATGTTCAGGCATGCATTATTCTGCTTGAATATCAATGCAAGGACAAAATTCCAGATCCAATCATCACTTGTGATGAAAAGTGGATTTACTTCAACAACAGAGGCTGAAAAGGGGGTTGATTGGCATCTGGTGAGCCCGTCGGCAGCATAGCAAAGCACAATTTGACTATAAAAAAGATCATGCTTTTTATCTGGTGGGACTACTGTGGTATTATCCATAAAGAGTACCCGGAAAAAGGTAAAACCTTCAACAATAAGCTGTCCAACATGCTAGTCCGTGTTGACATTGCTATAAAGGGAAAATGTCGAACTTAGTTCCGACACAAAAAAGTAATGTTCCACCACGATAATAAATACAAGACATTCATTCTGCATTCACTGGCTGGACTCTGTACAGACTCAAATGGGATCTTTTGCCACACCCACCATATAGCACCGAAAGTGCTCCTTGGGACTTCTAACTTTTTTCACACCCGCAGCTACGTCTTGCTAGTGCTATCTTCCATTCTGCATATTCCGAAATGAGTGATCTGTTTTTGTACTTGCGGCCACGAAGTTTCTGAGCCAAAGGCTTTGAAAAACTACCAAAAGGTTAGCAGAAAATCATAGATTTGGGAGGTGATTACTACCCACACTTAAAAATACTGTTTTCATGTTTTTTCCCCCCATAACTTTATTAAGAACGTTTTTTGGAGGAAAACTTTCGTTACAACCAGATATTAATATTATTTTTGTTCTACTCTTTTATTTTTCAATATATATTCCCAGTTCTGATATTAGCTAAAATACAGTTTAATTTTATTTTGTTTTTACTTTTATTGAAATATTTGATGACATAAAACAGAATGCTTCTTCCATAGCTATCAGCACATATATCACTCTTATAGCAAAATTCCTTTTCTTACCTATGCAATAAAGCCTAGCAAACATTTCTCAAAGAATCACAAAACAAGTCAAGAAAGGAACAGGATAACTTAAACATAATGAATACTCAAGTACTTTCATACCAGTTATTAGCATAAGCACAATTAGGCATGACAGTTATATGTATTTTTATTTAAATCAATTCGATTAAAAACTAAAAAATATTAAGAATCATGTTTCCTTTTGCATTGCTTTATTCATTAATCAGGAACACATAGATTAAATTTGAAAATTAAATATTTTATTAATGCTGCTGAAAACTAAAATAAAGTGAGTTGCAACTTATGCTTTGCCAAATGGGAACTCACTGCTTTTAAATAGTTGACTTCTTTAATAAAATTTGGATGACATATCTTTTACACTTTGCTGAATAGCAACACGCTGGCATGGAAGATTAAAATGTTTTATTTTGAGCAGTGGCAACAACTTCTAAACTGCATTACTTATTTTTTGGGGAAACAATTACATTTCTACAATCAGTGGCAACACAAGAAATACATTTTTAGATTTTGAACTATACTAGCATGTGGAAAGGAGAGCTATAAATTGATATAACTGTTTCAGGTATGATCTATGATTTTGCAAGAAAAATAATAATGCTGACTATTTATTTGCTTTTAGACAGAAAAAAAATATTATATATTACTATTTAAAGCATGAACTTTCTGTTATTTGGAAGACTAATCTGTACATTTAAATTTTCACATTTAGTAGGAAAAGTTTTATATTTTGCCTGATGTTTGAAAAAAGCTTGTTTTTACTGACTTCCACGGACAATTTTTCACTTCCCCGATATTTCAAGACTTTCCAGGATTTCCCAGGTGAGTAGAGAACTTGCTTACATTCTAACATTCAGTTTAACTTAAAACACCACCGTATTATGCTTTGTAATGTTTTCAAATATTCTAATTAACATAATCATGTTATTAGTATTTTATCTTTATATTAAAAGAAAAGGTGCAAAATTACAAGTATTAAAAATCTTACCCCCAGCATCTTCAGTAGAATTATTTGCATTAGAAAAAAGTGGAGTTCCAGCGCCAGCAAAAACATTTTTTGTTGATGATGGTTTAGCTAATGATTCAAAACTGGAATTAGTAGCTAAATCTGCAAATGTAACACTTTTCGCAGATGTCACAAACAATTCCCCTGAATTTTCACTTTGTGGGGTACTCTGAGTAAGTTCTGTAAATTTAGAAGCTGAATTTGTTTCAACATCAGCAGAAGCATCTATTATTCAAAGAGGGGGGAAAAATAATAATGAGACAGTAGATACACACACACATATATATACTCCAAAGAGAAGAAAAGAAATTTGAAGAAATAGAAAGAAGAATAAAGAAATAAATCATAAAAGTTAAGTAAATCACGCAGGCAATGTGCTTAACCCCTAACTGCCAACAATCATACGTGTATGCTTTGCCAAGTCGATGCGTTCGCTGCTCATACATAAATATACAGCTTTACCTCAAGTTCTCTAATTAGTTGCTACCATTACAACTATGCAAAGCATCTGGAATGCAATAAACTGCCCTGAGCAAGGGTGTGCTCATTTTATAAAAGAGGGGATGTTCCTAAGAGATTGAAAGTTCAAAATTGTAGTTGTCTCCTCCAAACGTGTAGTTAGTACAGGAATCTCAGTAGTTTCTTTTGTTCCATTTTCATGTTACTATTACTTTCTGTACTAATAGTATTTTTGATTATTTATAATGAATGAGTCTGACAGTGAGATAATAAATGACTACTTTTGCTTAACAACATCAGACGCATCTCGATACGAAAAACTTTCCCTTTTCTATTTTTGGAACAATTAGGGATAAAAGAAAATATATCAGATATTTCTGACCTACTTCCACTTTTGGGTTATTTTTCAATAAACCTTTGGTGAGACATATTGTAATATTATAATAGAAACTAACCATTCTAACAATATATTAGCAAACATTCTGGAAGAGAGAAATCAAGAACTAAGTTGTGTTATCCAAGCAATTCAGAAGAAATGTAGGTTTTCTTAGGTTTCCTTATTTTCAGGAGATAACTGTAAAACCTAATAATATGCTCTATTGGTCAAAAAATAAATTGACTGGAAGCTTAATTTTGAGATAAATTATTTTTCGAAATTGTTTCCAGTTGATCCTGAAATTCGTACACTTTTTCGATAATGCTCAATTAGAAGAAAATTTTCATTCAAAGACAAAACGTTTTATAATGTCTTGATGAAGAAAATTTCAAATGTTTATACACTGGAAAGGGTTCTAAGCACTGATGTAATTTAAAGGTAGACTATCATAGGTACAGTATATACTTTTGAAAAGAGCTCACTTTAGAGTAAAACACTATTTGTACTTATCTGAAGCAGAGTCAGGATATGTTTACAATGCTATTGTGTATGCAGAAAAGAGTACAATATTTGATAAAAAATTTGAGAATTATGGACATGCTACAAAATTAGCGATGATGCTTTTGGAACCTTTATTGGGAGACCGCTATTGTATAATTCATAATAAATTTTATTTGTTACCAGAAATAGCAGATATACTTATCCAAAATAAAATTAATATACATGGAACTCTTCTCTAATCAGCAAGCTAGTAAACTTCAAGAAACTTATTTTGAAGAAAGTGAAAATGCCCCTTTAAATGTGGCAAAGTTATTATATTGAGACGGTGTAATATTCAAATAGTAAACTGCTGTGACACTGATAAGAAAATCCTAACGCTAGCTGTGGTTATTGATTATAACTTGACAATGGGTGGAGTTGACAGACCTTATCAGGCTCTAGTCTGTCATTCAACAAACTAAAAAAGAGAGAGGTATTATATAACAATTTTCGAGCATTGTCTAGACATGGTTGTTTAGAATGCTTTTATTTCACAAAAGAAACAACTCCCAAACATCAGCAGTCATGATTTCTGCATGAATTTAGTTGAAGGCATGATTTAGAAATTCCAGGTTACTGTTCCCCCCCCCTAAAAATTTACAATGTGACAGTCCTTTGCAATTTACTGGTACATACTTAACAGACTTAATACCATCAACTTCTTCAAAGCAGAATGCAGTGACGAAATGCATAGCTTGCTTTAAAGAAGAAAAATTCACCATGGATACCACTATCAATGTGTTGAATGTGACACGGGATTATGTGTGAAAACCATATTTCAGGATATATCACACAATAGCTAATTTTTGTTTTATTTATTATACTCTGTAGTTTAATTTTGTATTTTCTATGTTTTTGATGTAAAAACAAACAATTTTGACTCTAAAAATTATACTTCTGCTTTTTCCCAAACACTGTGAAAAGAATGGTCGCACTGAGGGGCGAATCGCAAAAAATTTCGTTGGCAGTTAAGGGGTTAAAACGAAACCTAAATGTAATTCAAAAATTAAACTTGGATTCTATAAATATAATCAAGTACTATAAATGTAATCAAGTACAGAAAAAGAAGAAGGGGGAAAAAAGGAATGACTACGTAATGACTTCTTACCTTTGTAACTGATAGTATCTGTACAACCTCTACAACCTTTGCAAGGAGGGTTACTTTCATATAAATAAAAATTTCGAGGAAGCTTAAATATTTCTGCTTCAGCTATTTTTTCAGGACTAGCAGTAGCTTCATACACAATTTCAATTTCTGTGAGAAAAAAAAAATAAATGAAATGCAAGTTAAATTAAAAATAAAGATTAATTTTGAAATAATTTTTGCCATAAAATATAACAAAAATTATATTTAAAAAATTCATAAAAAATCACTTTTGCTTAAAAAGGAAATAAAAGTTAGAAAAATCATAGATAATCTTGACAATGAAATGTTGCAGACTTCATATAACTTGTTATCATTATAAGCATTTGCATTTATGAAACAACTTATGACATCATTGGACTAAACATTTGTTAAATATTTTCATAATCAAGACTTCAGTCAGGTATCTGTTGAATTTTACTCTAAAAGTACGTAATTTGATACATATTTATGTTGTTTGAAATAATTATATATATCTCCCTTTGCAACTGACTACAATAGTAACATGAACTAGACTAGAATATTAACATTATAAGCATACAGAATAGAATATTAGCGTGGAGCAAATTTCAGTCCTTTAGAACAAAAGGAATTTGACAACTTAACTGTATTTATTTATAATGTTCATTTTGTGAATTTTAAGACAATATTCCAATCTCCATTATTTATCATTATAGTAAATATCTTCATAAATTGTGTCTGTACACAAAAAAATCTGCAAAATCTGCATCTTCTTAAAAATATAATACAGCTGTTTCTTGCATAAACAGAATTAAGTAAGGTAAATACTAAAGACGATAATAATGTAATGTTATATATTTCATAAATAATGCTTTATACATTTTTTTTATGAATAAAAATTTTACCATCAGTGTGCAACATGGTTTCCAATGAAATTCAGCTTTCTCACTAAGCATAATGAATCAACTAGTTATCAAAAAAAAAAACTGAATGCTTTTATAAATTTATAAACAAAACACAACAAGACTTTCAAGAAGGTTAAGAAAGGTTAATTTATCTTTCTCATTTTTGTAAGTAAATAAACAAATATAAGAAACATACACAAACATTCAAAAAATTATGTTGGATAGAAATATTAAAAAAAAAATTTTTTTCTAAAGAAATTTATAACAATAATACATCATTTATAATAAATACTACTCTTGTGATGTTGCCTAGACAGGAAAGTGACTAGTGTCTCTGACTGCAGTACCGAATGGCCCAGGTTTTAATCCCAGAGAAGGCATAGATGTTTGTAAACATACAGAGTCTCTGCGGCGTGGGGACACTCTAAATATATGGCAAGCCAAAAATCCTCTCGTTATTTGGTTTGGAAAGTCGTGTTTTGGTGGTAGGGAAGGGGGTGGCAGTTTCTCAAACCACCACTTGCAATGCTTTCTCTCAAAATTGACGTGGAAAGCAGAAGTCCAACCTCTTCGACAATCATTGTTCCATCAAATACGCACTCAAAAACAACAACAACAACATTACTCTCATGATGTTCCAAAATGAAACTAAACTGCTGAGAATTACAGTGGATTTTATGTGTTTTTGACCAAATGAACCTCACAGCTCTAAGGAAGAAGATTTTTTATCTTTTCAGTCAGTTTTCAGTTCTTAATCATTTCTTTTCATTACAGGATTCTTTTCTGCAGTGCCATTTCACTGTTGAGTTAATGATAAAACACAATTTCATGCTGTGGTTATTTGAGCATATTTTCTATCATGAACGATAGCTTTTTTTTTTTTGAAAAAATTCCATTGCAGACTTTTTGTTATTGAGCAATTCCCAAACTGTCACATCAATAACATAAAGAAGAATTAAAAAATAAAGCCAGTATTTCAATGGCGACTAAAAAATTTAGAAAAATCTAAATTGACACATAGTTAAACGGGCAAATTTGTTGGACTTCAGACACAGTTAAATGGGTTCGTTTGCTAGACTGCTTTTGTGAATATGTTTTCACTGCAATTTTGTATGATCTCTATAATGGAATTGTAAAGAAAAAATTAAAATATGCAAATTCTCATAATTTTGAACACAATCTATTTTTTGGTTGATGAGATGATAGTCTCGATTTTGTAGCAAAATAATCTGTTTATTTTGTGGCACAAGTAACTATGCAATGAATTGCAAATAAATGAGAAGAATGAACTCAGATCTAATAATTTTCCCTTCAAAAATTTCAGTTGCTTTTCTATCAAGAGCCCATTTTTCATCTAATCTCCCCCTCCTTTAATCATCTTTTTTGAGGACAGAATGAATACATATTACAAGATTTGGCAATGCATAAAAGGCAAAATAAACATCAACAAGGCACTGTCCGCCATTACCTTAAGATTCTTGTTTAACTGAATTCATGCAGCATTTTTTTTATGAGAAAACGCAAATGTTTTCAGCAATATTAAACAAAACTGGCAGTTTCATACCTTGTTAAACCAACAGGAAAAATTTATCTTTGTACTTTTAAATTTAAATGAGCTTTACAAAGAATGCAATACCTACCACTGTCTTTATCAACTTGCTTCTTATCCACAGCATCAGATCCTGCAACAGAAAATTGAAAAAAAGAAATATTAAAATGAATTAATTTTAACAAAGAGAACATTCTTATCATAAATAGTATAAAAGAAATACACATGCAAAAGAATACAAGAATTTAATTACGCATGTAAACAAAATAACACCTTTAACAAAGTTTGCTACTTTCAATAAATATGTTTAAAACCAGTTTTGTTCAATTTAAAATATGTTATGGTAGTTTGTAGGAATTAACAGTTTCAAACTGTTAATTCCTGATTCCTTCTGATGAAATGATAATGCTCGAAAATGCATTTGTATAATTCTTACTATAAAAAGTATCGTGTCCCTTAGTTTGAAAAGCCCTCCTTCACAAGCACAGATTTTATAATACATAAAAATCTACCTGAAACAACAAATAACACTTTCACCTTTCTTATCAATTCATACTATCGTGAAATTCTTACACAATCCTTTTCCATAAGAAGCACACTCTTAATATGAGAGAATGATTATGAAAGATTGTATTTCACAATAAAAAATATTACAACACAATTAAATTACAGAATAAGCTTTGAGATAATTTTATTTTTAGTCAATTTTAATTAATCTTTTAATAAAACTGACTTACAATTGAAAACATTTCGTTTTTCATAAAGTTCAAAACTTTATAATATTTTTCAATGTACACAATACTTAACTGGTATGCACTGTAACAAGCATAACTGAAAAGCTTTCTTCCCCACACCCCACTTAAAAAAAATTAAACCCAAAGCATAAACATGAAATGAACACTTGAAGAATATATAAAAAATAAATTGAAACAAATAAAAACAATAACATTTTTGTTTTATTACGTGTTGCAGTAATGAACATGTATTTTCATTTTTAAGCGTAACTTGATTTCATCATGGAGAAATTAGTAACTTTGCAATGCAAATCCATAATTATACAGAAAAGATGGCTTTGCCATCTTTTATGCATTCAGTTTAACTTATAAACGTGAGCAAATATTTTCACACATGACACAGCAGCAACTTACTAAAAATTCAGATGCTTATATTAGCCTTAAGATGACTAAGTATAAGCCACATTTGACTAAACTGATCACAAGTTCAGCATCAGGGGAGCCATTGATAATGAGGAGAAAAATAGTCATTCAGTTATGCTTGTTTTTATAATAATTAGAATAATTACTATAATTTTTACATTTGAAAATTAAAGCATAACTATTATTTTCTCAATAAAATTGACCTTATTACTAACCATGAAAGACTATTCTATTATTGACTGACTAAAAACGTCTTGTTAATATACACATTTTGGTTGATTTTCACACACAAGTAAAAAATTAATTCCCGACGCCTGATCCTCATACACCTTAAAACATCAAATAATCACACATCATTTTCTAAATACAAAATGACTGCCTTAACAACTGTTATAGATAACATTAACTAGCAAGCCAAAGATACTCCATTAATATTCAAAATACAGATTTCAGGCAATTCTTCATTGATACAAACATAAGAATCTCTTTCAACAGCAAAAAGATGTGTTTTAATTCCTATGAAAAGAAATCATACAAGGATATTTCATATTTTAGCATCATTTCATCATGTAGCAGATAAATTATAATAATTAAGTTTGCAGCCAACATTTTAATTAAATTTTAGTCAAAATTTAATTTTATTGGTGAAAAAAATTCCCATTAGTAAAGGCTAAAAATTAAAAACTGGAGATTTGGCGATTTACAGGGAGACCTGTCAAAAAACTGGAAGTCTTCCGGTAAAACCGGAGAAGTTGGCGGCTACGTCGTCACCTTATGTTAGCATTATCTATAGCCATTAGCATACTTCTGTTAAGTCAACAATGGCAAAAATGTTGTTTTCAGCCATAGTTGCATAGAGAACAAAAATAAGAACAGACAAAAGCAAATCTTGTACAGAACACGAGCAGACAGAGATGTGAAATTGTATGAAATTAGAAGCTTTTCTTAATCTTGACCCCTCAATGTAATTTAACAAAATACAAAGAGAACACAGGCTCAATACAAGCAATGAAAGCCTAAGTATGATTATCTTATTTAGACAGAAATAAACAGAAACTTATAATATTTAATTTATGAATAAAGTTTTTTTAAAGAAAATCAAAATAATTTTAACTTTCAAAAAGACAATTCTTAAACCACTGACACTATAAAGTTCCAATTGATTAACCATTATTTGAAAAATGGATTCTGGTTTAATATTAATCAAGTATAACAAAACATAAAACTTACCAAGTCCAAATTTAAAACCATGACCTCCAAAAATTGATTTCGAGCTGTTAGAACTAAAATTCAAATTCTTGCCAAACACTGAATTTGTGCCGAGCTTATCAGTCTGGAAAAATGGAGACACTGATGAAGAGGGCTTAGTTTCTGTTGCACCTAAAACACTTGCTGAATTTCCAAACAATGATTTACCCTGTAAAGTTGTTCCAAAACATGCTGACAGAGATCCAGCACTAAATGGAGATTCTGTTTTAACTGAGGAATTACTTTTAAATGAAAAGTTTGCCATAACTTTAGTGGCTGTAGAAGTCTGTTCACTGGAAACTTCTGATTCACTTGCCAACACACTCAATTTCAATGCATCATCTATAGCATCCTTAAACTGTTGTGCCAATTCACTAGTTTTAAACCGAATAGCAAACAATTCAGGTGATGCCTCATTTTCAGAAAAGTCTGTAGCAGCCCAAGTCAAAGATTTCTCACCTCGCCACTCAAATACAATATCTTTGGTTAGATGATGATTCAAGCACACTTTCAGTACCTTGGGAGGAAAAAGAAAAACATATAGAATTATAAATGAATGAATAATTAAAAATTAATATATTAACACAATTTTACTTATTTGAATTTCAACAAAAATTACTAACTTTATAATCTTAAAATATTACATAGAAAAAGGTTTTTCTTCTACAGTCTACACATATTAGTATTATCAGTAGTTAGAATTATTATTATTTAAAAAATAAAAAAAAAAAAAAAACTTTGCAGGCCTGGGGATTTTTTCAAGAATTTTCTACTTTAATTAATGGCAACTGCTTCTTTATTTTCTACCACTTCAATTTATGAAAAAACTTTACAGGAATGATCTATTTTCATGCAGCAGGGGAACTGGTACTGATGTACAAAAATATATACCAAACACAATGGAAAATTAAGTTGTAGAGACATTAGGTTATTTAGTAGCAGGAGAGATGAAAAATGACCAATGCCTTCGGCGGGACTTGAACCACAGACCTCTCGTGTCGAGTGTGCTAATCACTACACCATGAAAGAATGCTAAGAAAGCAGGAGATATACCTTATAAAGTATTAGTACATTTTCAGCACTACGTATACATAAATATTAAGAAGCGTGTTTTCTCCCTTTTTTCAACTGCTCATGGTAAGAAAAGTACAAGTGAATTTGAGCATAATGGACTGCTAATGGTCTGTGTGAATTTTTATTCCTTGTATGATTTTTATTCTAATAACTAAAAAAATACAGATTTCCATAACATAGAATTTTTCAAAGCTGTCAAGTTTTGAAACAAAACATAGTCAAGTTAAAACAAAACATAGTATTTTTCAAAGCTGTCAAGTTTTAAGTGCTTTTAAGAATCTAAAAAACAGTGATGTTCTTCAACAATTTCAAGAAACAGGAATTTAGTGTTTAGCAACAGTAAAACACTCAAATTTTAGTATTATAAAAATACTCAACAGTCCTTTTTTAAGAATGCATTTTCTTATTACTTTTAATGAATGCTTCACAGTTTGCTTTTATTATCAAAATATCCAATAAACATTTGCAATACAAACATTACTAAAATGTTAAAGCTCTATAAAGTTTATGAATTACTATGCAAAATCTTTGAAATTAAATAATGATTTTATGAAAAAAAAAATCCAGGATTTCAATGGACACCACTCACAATATATTCTAGATATAAATCATGAAAAAATGTTTAACTGATAAAACTTGTCACATGAGTACAGGATAGACATTGTATACCATATAATAGAATGTTACAATTGTAGAAGAGTTTTATGGTGCCACTCTAAAGACCTTTTCAAAGGTTTCATTGTTTTCATGATAAATCTACTCTCATATTGCCTTGGTGTCTTGAAGACCTGCCTTTTTGAGAGTTTCTCCACATGGTTTTAACTTTCTTAAAAAAAGTTAAGGTGAATAACCTAAAAAATTATTAGGTATTTCCATAATTTCCACATCAGAAAGTAAACGTACATGCTGCTTATTTTTACTACGATGACATTATTCCACTTTTTTTGGTGATTCTTCATTCTGTAGGGTTTAGCACACCATTTCAGCAATAAACATATTTTAACTTTCCTATTAACTCCTCCCCCCCCAACAAAAAAAATTCCTATTCTGTATGTTAATTTCTAGAAGTTGACATAGCAACATTAACATACAACAACAAATTAAACTTCTATTTTTTCTTACCAAAGATAAACCTTTAAGTGACTCACAATAATTTAATAAAATTGAAAAGTATCATTATGTAACATAACTTTCTACTAGTGGCAGAAGAAAACTATTTGCTGCCGCTGGCAGAAAGCCAGCACTGTACTGTAACTGAAGGGGTCAATTAATAAAAAGTTAAACTTGCTGTAAATATTAATTTCATATACTAACACTCTAATGTCCACTAAGACTTACCAAAATTTCTCTATACTATACATACACAAATATACAATTTAAACATAAATATTTTTTGTAAGAAAAATACTGCATACCTGATCTCTTCGCATTAGTAAACGGGCTTTCTTTGAATTTCTATCAAAAAGGATTTTTATATCGCCTATACCTCGTTCCTTCCACTCTCCAGCAGAAAAGCGGAACAACTTTGCTCGTTTGCAAAACATAACTTCTTCATTTTCTTCTCCAGTTTTAACATCAACCTATGAAAATAATCATAATTAAAGGGAGGAAAAAAACTTTTCTAACTACTTCATTTTAATCTATTATTTATCATTATTAACATATTAGTAGTGAAATTATATTAATACTAAATGCTTTATGTTTCAAACTGGCATATGATAAATACGAAATAAAAATATTAAGGAAAAGGTTTGGCAATGATAAGGAAATGGCTACCTTTCTGTTTAAGTCATATCACACATTTAGGTGCCATATTGGTGCATTTTTGCTTATTTCTTTCCCCACACCCTTGACTCAAAACTAGATGAAGGGGAATGAATAGGAACAACAAAGAAAATTTTCCAATTCTGCGACAAAATCTCCCCCCCCCCAAAAAAAAACCACTGCAGGTTAAGAATATGGTTTACATTATTTATCTATTTTGTGAACAGGTTTTTATCAATTTACATAATTTTGATGTGTCTGTAGTTTTAATGTAAGAAATGCAAGAAAGCAATTGGCACATACCTCTCTTAGGCCCATATCACACGGCATTTGTTTCACACGAACAACTGTTTCGGACAACTTTTCTGCCTGGTTTACTATTGAAAGAAAGACGCGCGATTTTTTCCTTCTATTCGGAAAAAATTGCAGGTTGTTCGTTTTTAACCAATCAGCTTTCAGCTTCGAATCCTTCATCACGCTAAAAATAGCTAATTTTTGTAGCCCTCGCATAGAACCAGTTTCCCCTTTATATGGCTGTTGTATATCACGTGACAAGGCAGAAAATTGTTCCAAACAGTTGTCCTTCCGAAACAAACGGCCGTGTGATAGCAGCCTTAAGCAATTCTTCCGATTAACATTTGTATTTCAATTCATTTTATGATTATTAAGACAAAAAATGAAGCAACTCAAACAACTTACACTGGGGGGAGGGGGAGAGAAAGTTTAATGATGTAAACAACAAAAGCTCTCTCTTTCTCATTTTCTTTTAATTTTGATTCCATTTACATCACAAATGATTAATTATTTCATATTTCTAATCTCTTAATTTCTACATGTTATCTTTAAAATGATATAAAATCTGGAAAATTCCAAAATTCAGACTTGCCAAGAACCCAATGAGCCCTGATCTTTGATTTTGCACTGTTTGTGTGTATATATACATGCCTATTAAGTTTTCATAACAATCCTTTTGTAAATATGTTCTTTTTGACTGCATCGGGGAATTACCTTCTTGTTTGAAAACTATTAATTATTCGTTTAAATACAAATTTTATATACTAATTTTCCATGATTAAAAGAATTCATTCAAACATGTGGAGGACACAAAGCACGATCATATTCAAATTATTGCGTATTTTTATGGCAGGTTAACTCTCCTTGATAAGTCAACCCTCTTCTCTATTCTACCTTATTTTTACATATCTATTTCATTTTCTTTTTTAAAATGTACGATTTTAATGTATGCCATGACAAATTTTTAACTTCTTTTTTCCTAATAAGTTTTTAATAGTTTTAATACAATTCAGTTAAGTATTAACATTTGCTAATTTCAATCTGCAATAGTTTTACATTTCATTTTCTAGGATATAAATAGAAAATTAATAATTAAATATATAACAGCCTGTTTCTTTATAGCATTTTCTTTTCTTTTGACACTTAATAATCAATGTACCTCTTAAAAATTGCATTTGAAAAACACGATCTAAATTCAGATAAATTAAAACCTATGCAATTTCTTAAGCAACCAAGATGAAAAACTGAGACTATAGCTTTATATAAAAATTTAAATCCGAACAATTTTTTTAAGGATGGAATGAAGCGTGACAAATACTAATAAAGATGGCACAAACTTAATTCTAAAAATAGAGCTGAAAAATTAATTTAATTTCTTCAAATAACTGAGAAATTTTGAATTTCTCCAATTAAGTGAATTGGAGAATTCACACACATACACACATCTATATATTAAAAAAAAAAAAAAAAAAAAAAAAAAAAAAAAAAAAAAAAAACTACATTAAATGGAATATTTTCAAATCAGACAATTTTTATTAAATAATAAATAACAATGAAAGCATTTTTAAAACTGCAATTCAGAAAGCTCTTATCAGCATAAGAGACAAATTTATAGCCTAAGATTTCAGCAATAAAAGTGAAACACTTAGCAGCACTCCAAACTTTAAACAAATATGCTCATTTCTTGTTGAGAAACTTGGGTGGTTTCAAATTTTATCAGAGGCAGCATAGTACAAAGTCAAAAATTTTTTTGGAATATTAAAGAAACTACATTAAAGTTGAAAATTATAGAACATAAATGTGGAATATTTTCGAGTTAAAAAGAAGACAAATTGTTGGTGCTTATCTGGCAGATGTATCTATTCCCAACACAAAAGGTATTTTTTACATATGGAGAGCCACAGTATCTAGATTAATGACCATACACCTACAAAATCAAAGATTTTTGTCCCTTCAGAATAACTGCTGTGAAAAGAAGCTATATGCGAGGCGACATTATTTGCCATACTCAAGCGCCTTCTGTGAAACTCTTCGCGCGTGATTTTTCTTTTGCTGAAGTGGCAACAAAACGACTTGCTTTGAAGGATAAACATTCATTGGATTTTCATTTTAAAAAGGCTACTTATCATCTACTTCAATCCTTTTTCTTGTTAATAAAATCATTTAAAGAAGTTTGTTTTTTATATAATACTAATAATACTCTAGGTTTTATTCAACGAACTTCAATCTGAAAAAGAATCACAACCAAATACAGTTTGAAAGAATTACAGCTAAAAATGTATAATAATAATTTCTCAAATTATGGCAGAATTTAACATCTTTCTGAAGTCACTCGTTTCTATAAAAACTGCCTGATGAGCACTTTATGAGATTCAGATTCAAAGTCGGGCACATACAAAAAAGTCTTTGATAACCAGTGTCTATAATAAATACTAATTTCAGAAGTGTTAAGAAGGAAAATTTGGACAGTACACAATGAAAAATATGTATTTCTCAATGATGAATCCACCTTTAGTATCTTTCATGCTTCTGGTGGAATTTATGTGCGAACAGCTTTTTCAAAGATGCTCACTTGATGAGGACTGCTTCATGCCCATGTACAGCATGGAGGTGGAATGGTTAAAATTTACTTGCAGCATCATGGAAGTCTTTGGAAAAATTGATTATTCTTGATGGGCACTTTGCTATCAAGGATTACTGATGGTCCAATCCACCTAATTTTTCATACCCCGAAGAACATGCCATGCATTAGGAAGATAATGCTCTGTTTCACACCAAAAAAACAATAAAAGCATGGTTTGAAAAACATGAAAGTGAGCTTGAACAACTGAATTTCAGTTCTATGCAGCCTTATAATATTGATACAACTAAGCCTATCTATTTGTATTCTAGAAGAAAGGATTGGAAAACATTTCCTTCCCGAGCATTATGTTATGCAAAACCATTGTTTTCAAAAGAACGACTGAAAATAAAACGTATTGATCAAACAAGACTCATGTAAATTATCCTCCCCCCCCCCAAAAAAAAACTGCAGTATGGGCTCCAAAAGAATGCCTATGCAAGTGTTTCAGTTTGATTTCACAAATACTGTATGTCATAACTGTTTAAAGCATGCAATACCCTCTTTTTGTACGCTCTTACTTAGGCTAACAGATTATGGCAGAATTTTAGCCCTGAACTCTCCAGATTTCTTCAAAGAGAATAAAGAATTTTTTTTAAAACTGTAAGTCAAATTTTTATATGTTCATTCTAACATGCGAATGAAAACAACAATCACAACAAAGCATTTGTTAAAACTAAATTTATGAATCATACAAGCTGTATATACTAAGGCATTAGAATTTACAGATCTCCATATTTAATACATTGTATAGTTTTCGATCAGAAAATTAACACATTTTTAAAAAAAATGAATTATTTCTGCTTGTGAAGAGTTAAATGAAAAGTTACTTTTCAAAATTAATTCAGATAATAAATTCAGGCAGATGCTAAAAAATTTCTTTCAGGCAACTTTAAATACTTGCCCTAATACTCCTATAAAAATTTTGTTATATATAAAATAAATAAAAATAAAAGTAATAATATTTATACCATAAATATTACTTATAAATTGTCCAAAACCACAACAGTATATAGCACTTCTGGTCTAATCTTATGCTGCTACATAAATTTTAATGTAAACTGGTTTTTAATGTAAATGCTTTATACTGTAATATATCTAGTGCATGCAAACAACATCAAAATCATTTGCTATAAAATATGTGTAACTGAAGAAAATTTTAATTTTGTGTATGTACTTAATCACATTAGCATTACCTTTGGTGGTAAAGGAATAGCAGGCTGAAAATAAATATTATCAGCATCAAATGAATCTCCTTCATCATCTTCATCAACATCCGATGGTGTAGCTGGTGATTTCGGAGATTTGGGAGTTTTTGTAGGACTACGAGGTCTAACACCACTAAAATTAAATTCATACTTTTGTGGGCTACCAAAGCGAAATTCAACAGAATTTGAATCAGCATCTTTTCCTGCTGGTGAGCCAAAGCTAAATATAGATGCTGTTGGTGCATTTCCCAATGCATCTGACACAGCACTAGTTGTTTGTGGTATTGGGATAGATTTATTTTCTGATAAATCAGATTTCTGAGTAGTCCCTCCAAAAACAGCAGGAGTGTTACTTGTAGGTAGAGTAGGTTTGAAACCCACAGTCTCACTTCCTTTGCCAATAACAGACGACAAACCAAATGAAAATGTAGTGGATTGAGTGATTGGTTTCATTCCAAAAAGAAAATCTCCTGATGATGGTTTGTTTGAGCCAAATGAAAACGGCGATGTGTTTTCGGTACTAGAAGCACTTTGAACTGATGAACCAAACTGAAATTTTCCAAAATCACTTGAAGATGTAAATGTTGAAGAAGCAAATGATGATCCAGGTTTTTTAGTTTCACAAGCAGCACATTTATCTACATCTGAATTATTCTGAATAAGACACGACTGGCACTGCCATGATCCTGCTGGAGGTTTAAATAAATTTGTTAAAGGTTCCGATTTATCGTTTTTAACATAAGAAATGGGTCGTGTATTCTGATTACTACCGATTGCATTTTTATTAAATGTATCTGACGATGATGACTTAGGGGACTCGCATGACACACATTTTGCATCAGAAGATTTATTCCTGACATAGCAAACTTGACATTCCCATGAGCTTTTATCCGGTTTAAAAAGTTCAGAAAGTGGTTTTTGTTCACATACTAAGCTGTTTTTGCCTATGACAACAGAAGTTCCTGATTTTGGAGTGCTGCAATATACACAGGAGGATTCATTCATATTTGACTTTTGGCATTTTGAACATTCCCATGAGTTTGCAACAGGCTTGAATAGTTCATCAAAGGCTGTCTTATTCCCAGTACATGTGTCTGACTGAGATTTCTCAATTTCAGGCTTGAATAGTTCATCAAAGGCTGTCTTATTCCCAGTACATGTGTCTGGTAGAGATTTGTCAATTTCAGGCTTCTCATTTTTGTTAGCTATTTCTTTTAAATCAGATTGGCATTTCTGGAAAACCTTAAAGAACTCTTGGGCTATTTCTTTGGTCTTAAATTTTGCAGCAAACTGTTCTTTTTTTAAGTCTCCATCAGAAAAGTCTTGAGCAAACCAAACCCAAGCTTTATCATTAGTTGCTAGAGGTGTAAGTTTCATGTCAGGTAAGATATAATGATTAGCACATATTTTCAGAACTTGCTCTCTTCGCATCAAAATCCTGTATTTTTTGCTATCTTTCAAAAACAATATTTTTAACTCTCCAATACCCCGTTCTTTCCATTCTTTCCCTTCAGGGTCATATCGGAATAACTTAGCTCGTTCACCAAACAGTTTTTCTTCTCCTTCTTCACCAGTCTTCACATCAACCAAAGCAGGAAGTGGAACAATAGGCTTGAACTCAGCAGTTGGCACAAATTCTTCAGGAGCACCATCAGCAGCATCAGTAGAAACCCTGCTTTCCCCAGCTGAAACATTAACAAATGGTGGCACAGTACTAGTAGGAACAATTGATTCCATGGAGCTCTTTGAAATACTAATGCTGAAACTTGGAAAAGTAGCAGCACTTTCAGTACTTTTTGAACCAAACACATTATCAGGAGTGATTGTCTGTAACATAGAGTGTATTTTTGAAATGTTATTTTCAGCACCTGCTGCTGAATTTTCCATACTCTCAACAGACTGCAAAGTAGAAGATGAAGATACAACTGCAGTCGGTGGGGTTTTGAATGAAAATCCAGAAAATGGACTAGGTTTTGGAGGAGTAACTTTAGTTACTTGAGGACTACTTTTGGATTTTGTTGAAACAACTAGTATTTCTCTGTCCTTGATATCAGTTTTTGTTTCTTGTATCATTGGGCTGGTAGAAAATGTAAAACCACCAAACGTATTCTTTGGAGTACTGAGTGAAGTAATAGTTAAAGAATTTGTGACAAAAGTAAATTGATTTCCAGTTGAGTTACTAACACTAGTTGTGATAGATATACTATGAGAATCTGCACTAACTTGAGAACCAGGTTTTTTAGTCTCACATGCAACACATAAAAGTTTATCAGCAGCATTACTAACATAACAAGTTGGACAAGTCCAAGAACCAGCTTTAGGTAAAAATTTAATTCCAAATGGCTTCTGTGTAACAGGAGATGCATTTGTTGTAGATTTAATACTTGGACCAGCTACTTTTTTGGTCTCATTTTCTTTTGCTATATTTAATGCTTTCTCAAAAGCAGCTTTGAATGCAGCTGCAATGTCGGCAGTTTTGAAACGTATACAAAAATGCTCCGGCCTTAGCTCTTCATCAGCAAAGTCTTGAGCAACCCAAGTCCAAGCTTTATCAGAATTTTTTAATGCATGAATTTCCATATTAGGAGTAATATAATGGTTGGCACAAACTTTCAATACCTGAAAAAGAAATAAAATTAATAAAAAATTATAATGAATAATGTAATTTTATATATTTTCAACCAAATAATATTTGAATAAGACAAATGCTATCAAATTTTGTAAAAATAATTACATAATCAAACCTCCTCAAATCATGCAAACATTTATATTAAAAATACTTTTAAAAGGGCAAGATCATTTTCAAAATTTCATTAACTTGCCCTATTGGAATTAAATCAGATTTTCCTTATTTTCTGCAAAATTTAAATCTGTCTTTTATACTAATTTCTACAAAACACAAAACCAACAATTCACCTAGGAAGTAATCTCAAACACCTGCCATAATTAACTCCTAAGATCAGTGGTATTCAATTTTTGTGGCAGTGCGAATGCATAAAATGCAAATGACCCCTAAAAAACAATTCCGTAATCCCAGTCAGAGCATTAATCCTTAGTTTTATACCATGAATTAAAATTTTTTACAATTTTTATCCACCTGGAGATGTCATTGTAAATTTTTGCAACCTACAGTTTGAATATCACTGCTTTAGATGCATGAATTACATAAGGATTGTGCATCTGTGGCAACAATTCTCATATTAAGTATCATGATCCTTTCATGAGCTGCTAAACTGGAAAAATACAAAAATCTATATTATGCTTGGTATTACTACGCATGGTACATGCTGCATTCATTATATACAGAGTGGTCATTAAAAAACTTCATTGAACTATGAACCCTAGCTGCCCATCCAACTCAGCCAACTGAATTTCTCAAGCTTCATACCTCTATGAAGAACTGACTGAGTGTAAGTGTAACAGTGTTATTGGAACATCAGTGCATATTCTTATGGCACTATCATGTTTTATTTATTCTCATATACTAAGTTATTTAAATTGTAAATCTTATTCCATTAATTTATTTATTGTTGCTACAGATGTATTTAAAGACTTACGTCAGCAGGCTTCCTGTTGTTACAAAGTATTAAACTTTAGAAACAGTAGGAACAGTACACACTTCATTTAGATATTTATTTGAAGTCTTCTTTCCATGCAGAAGTAATGCTTGAGACCTTTTCTCTTTCCAATTAATAATACAGCATATTTACTGCCCAGATAGTATAGTGGATAGGGAAGCCTACTGCAATACCTAAGGGTGCAGGTTCGAATCCTAGAGAAGGCATGTGTGTAATTATCCTTCCTTCCATAGCGGGTAACAGTGGCTCATCCATTAGGTGTTTCCCAATAAAGTGAGCACCAATTCCGGAGTGACCAAGCCTAAGTCGGCTAAGTGCCTGCCAATTGGGGGGGGGATACTCATTTTGTACTTACAAATTTTAATACCATGCATTTCACAGCGTTTCCGAATTATGGAATAAGAATATTTTGTTTTTGGAAAGTGCAAAAACATATTCTTCAACCCACAACTTGTTTAATGTGACATGTTGAAAGAAGGATAAATTTAAAAGGAACCGACAAAATTTCTGATTTCAAATATTAAGCTGCTGCCTAAAATTTTTATTCAAAGAATTTGTTCTTAAAAAAAAAAAAAAAAAAAAAAAAAAAAAAAAAAAAAACACCCCCCACACAAAAATATTAAAACAATTA
>KK112918.1:439780-454063 GCA_000611955.2 Stegodyphus mimosarum | reverse complement strand
TTTTTGAATTTATAAAAAACAAATTTCCTTACTATTATTCATATCATTAGCAAGCTGATTTTCTACATCTTCTAATTCAATGTAAATTTCTTTATTTAGAGGATGGCTTTGATCATCTTTAATACGATCCATAGTCTCGTGTAAGGCACTTTTTGCCTTATTTAGTAATGCAGTTTTGGTATTTGAAAATGCTTCCTCCTGGGATGCCAGTTTCTTGAGGGTCTATAATATTCAAAACAAATTATTCCAGTTCAAAATATTAAAACTTTAAAACACAAATATAGCAATTTCCTCGTACAAAGTACTGTAATCACGAAAAATTCCAGGTATTAACAGGTATCATTTTTCAGCAGAATTATCCATTTTCACCACTCCTGAATCCATAACAGAATTTTTTTTTTGTATGATGTCTGTCTCCACGCACAAAATAAAGGGCTGCTTTTTCCGAAACAGATTATAAAATGGTTTAAAGTTGATTCAAAAGCTAGAAATCTCTTTTTGTAGCTTTTGTGACATCTGCATGTATATGTATGTATATATGCACCTCGCATGTGTACATGTATGTATCATGCATAACTAAAAAATGATCAGCCATAGAATGCTGAAATTTTGTACATGGGGCTGCTATAATATCCAGTTGTGCGCCTCCCTTTTTTTTATTACAATCAGAATAACCAAGCTATATAAAGAGTGTGTCTAGACTAAAAGAACTCTTTTTCAAAGTTGCCCATAAGTGAAACGAGACATCAGCAAATCATTAAATTTTATGGCGGACACAATGAAGGGATGGAAATGTCTTAGCAGGAAAAAATAAAAATAAAAAAATTAATAACAAATAATGTCAGCAGAGGGAATTTTACCCTAAAAACCTGCAGTAAAAATCTAAATCTTTGTCGATGTCTCACAATACTGTTATAAAACCTAGAATATTTGCAGAGATTTTGTTTCAATATGTTTGCTGTTCACAACGACGATTTACAAGATCGCGTTTTGTTAGTAAAACTGCTTTACCAAAACAATAATTCTGTAGCTCTACAGATTTTGAAGAAGATTCAATAGGGTCTAATGAATGTTAAAAATCATCAGAAAATGATAATGAAATCTGAAGAAATAGGATCATTTCCTGTTCATCTTGAAAGAGGAAGAAAACCTGTTTCTGCGGAAGTAGTACAAGTGATTGTCCGTAGACGGCACAGCTTCAATTTTTTAGGCTAGCACCAGTTCCAGCGTGTAGCAGTCATTGGATAGGCCAAATTCAACTTTTCATAAGATCTTACAAAATATCCTCCGATATTATCTTTACAAACTTTCAATAGTGCAATGGTTGTTAGCATATGATTTTGACACTTGACTCTGGTTCTCACTTCAGTTTCTTGCTCACTTTCAGGATGATTCAGACTGGGCTCAGAATATCCTCTGGACAAGAAGTGCATTTTCATTTGGATGGCACAATAAATGCTCATAACTGCCCAATCTGGGAACCAGAACATCTGTACCCTATCTTAGAGGTTCTGTTGCATTCACTGAAAGTGACAGTATGGTGTGGATTACAGAGAGGTTTACAGTGAATTGTTTGGAGGCCAAGCCGCGAGGCCCCAAGTTCAAGTTTATAGATTGTGAATGGTAACTAACATACGGTACTACTAGCGCGCCATTCTTAGCTATGAGAACTTTAAAGGCATTGGCAGCTGACGAACATAACCATTTTCCCAGGGCGGCTGCTGTCACATCTACGGATTTTTATATGGATGCCATACTGACAGGAGGGAATACTTTAGGAGAAGCGAAGGAGCTTCAGTCTGAATTAGTCGCTTCGTAATGGAGGTATAGAGCTACATGAATGGGTGTCCAATCATCCTGAGTTGCTGCATGATATTTCAACAAAGGAATATTCATTTGAGCTTCAAGAAAGTGTAGTGAAGACGCTAAGAATGCTCTGGAAACCGAAGGATGATCACTTGACTTTCAAAACACCTGTGAACAATCAAGATAGTTTTACTAAACGTCAGGTATTATCTGAAATACCTAAGCTTTTTGATCCCTTGGGTCTCATCTGACCCATAGTAATGAAGGCAAAAATATTCATGCAGAGACTATGGCTGCTGAAACTGTACTGGAATGAGAAATTATCTCCCAAGGAGTTATGTGAATGGAAAAAATTCCTTTCCCAGTTTCAGTTAATTGATCAACTGAATATTCCTAGATCTGTTTTAACTGAACATTCCGTGAGAACTGAGATTCATGGGTTCTCGGACGCTTCGGAAAGGGCTTATGGTGCGGTTATTTACATCCGTTGTATTACCACTGATGGATTGAATTATTCCAATCTCCTTTGTAGCAAATCCAGAGTTTCTCCTGTAAAGCCTGTTACAGTTCCATGTGTAGAGCATTACTTCTATGCAGACTTGTGTCAAAGGTAATAACAGCTCTGCAGCTAACCATGGATGATGTTTATTTGTGGTGCGATTCTACTATTGTTCTAGCATGTATAAACACGCCTGTGTACAAGGTCAAAACCTTTGTGAGCAATCGAATTGCTAAAATTCAAAGTCTGACTAAACAGTTCAAGTGGGGTCATGTTGCCTCCAAGGAAAATCCAGCGAACATAATATCCCGAGGAGCAGACACTAGTGAACTTTTGACTAATTCTTCGAAGTTTTAATGCCAGGGCATTTTTTTGTTGGCCATCCAATCACGTCTACACCAGAGCCTGAACTTATATTGAAATTACTGATAAGAGGTTATCAAGGTGGAAGTACACAACAAAGTTTGTTCAAATAATATGGAAGCGCTGGCAAACAGATTAGCTCAATCATTTGCAACAGCACAATAAATGGCGATTTCAGAAATCCAATGTGCAAACAAGTGCAATGGTTTTACTTAAGGATGAGAATTTACCGCCTTACCACTGGGTCTTCGGTAGAATTTAGAGACACTCTCTGGTACAGATGGTAAAGTACGTGTAGCTAAAGTTATTGACCTTATATATATTTGGAATCAGTTTATACATTACAAGAATTTAATAATGATTGTATGTTTAAAGGAATTATATGGTTTATTTTGAAATGTATGTATACTGTAACACATTTCATGTCAACATATATATTGTTTGCATATTTGTGTCAATTTATATATTGTTTGCATAATTACTGTTTCCAAGTTTTAATGTTCTTAAAAACTTCATAGTTCAGTTCTAAATCTGTAGTAATCTGACTATTTACCTGATGATCAATTTTGAAATATTGTAATTTGTCAATAATTAATCAATTGAAATTTTTGTATCGAATTTCAATGCCAGGCAGAATGTTAGAATATTATATCTATCTGTACTGGTGTAACATTTGCAGTGCCATGCAATGCCAGCGGCGAGAGTCCAGTATTAATCAGTAAGCAATAGGGATGCACTCGGTCCACAGCGAGTCTCCTTTCCTCTGCCCGGTCAAAGCAGCAGTCAATTGTTAATTGTAATCCTTACTCCCTTCCTTGCCTGTTTAAGCAGCATTATTATGCATGAAGGAAAATAAATGTTGTTAAGTTTTTCAACTTGACTTTTATGATTTTATCTACAGTCCACTACCACATGCTATCAACAGATTCTATACACAAAGCAGAAACGTGCCATATCTCAGTGATGAAAAAATTCAGTTTATTTTATATGCATCCAGAGGGAAAAAAAACTCTTTCAGATGCCAAAAATCACTTTTTGAAGGCAAATAGCGAAGTATTAAACCAAACTATATAAAAATCATGAGAAATTTTAAAAATAAGAGAAAGTCGGGAGAAATGTGTTAAAAATCAGGTTAGCGGGAGTGGGGTCAGAAATCAGGAGTCTTCCCTAAATCGGACGAGCTGGCAACTCTGCAATAATAAGACTGATTTTGAATAATATAAATAAAAAATGTAGAAATTATGGTAAATGGATATTATATACTTAATTATATGCTAAGTATAGAATATGTTGAAAGAGTACTAGTTCAGAAACAGAGGCATATTTTTACCTCCACGTAATTGTTCCTTTTAACTTCTTCACATAAGAAAAAGTTGAAGGTTCTCATATGTATCATAAAAAATATATAAATCAAACTACTAACTTTAATCTGCAATAGCCTTTTACTTCTCTATTTTATTTTGGATACTTAACTTCTCCGTACTTTTTGTAACGCTCGATCATGCAGTTAATTTAAAATTAAAAGTCAAAATTTGCAGTCCAGAAACTTTTCCCTTCTCAAAAAGGGCTTCATCTTGGATTACAGTATTTTTCACTTCTGAACTCTTTAAAATTGTATTTTAAAATGTAATTTATTTTATCAGTTTAGTTCATAAAAGATATTTTGTTAGTTTACACATGTGTGCCAATGAGAAATAATAATAATAAACTATATTAATTACATCACACTTGCTTCCTATTGCATCAACACAACGTCAAGTGTTTAAATATACCTACAGAGTAAACTTATATGTTAATAATTAGAGAACTATGATCAATACTGCAAAAATGGATTCAGGTAGTAACTCTCATTTTATTCTTTATAACTTTATATTTGGTAATTTATAGCATTCTAGCAAAACGTTTTACAATACTGATAAGTTAATAATTTCAATATTATAAAATTTTTAACCTATATAAAAAATGCACAAATTACACACAACTCATTATTATTAATTTTAAAATTTCTGTTGCTTGCAATTTGCAATCCAAATGCATTGACAGCTAAATATTAACATTTTTAGCTTGACATTTATTCAAAGAATTGTAATATACTGAAACAACCAGTAATAACTTTCTTTTAATATAAACTAAAAAGAAATATATGAAAATTTTCCGAGAGGGACAAAACTTGAGAATAAATAATGAGAACCTATTCTCTTTTACTTATTACATTTTTTTATGATGCATATAGGAAAAGTAATTTTTGTCTATAAATAATTATGAACTTCTTGGTTTCTTAACTACACCCCTTTCAGCTACAGCACCATGATGTTTAAATTTTTATCAGTTTCTAGATCTTGGAGAAAAATTACCTTAAATTACCTTCATTAAAATTGCAGATATTCACTAGCAGTCCTATTCTTTTGGTAAACTTATTAATTTTTTAATACAAAAAAGAACTCATTCACATGCAAAGTACTCCCAAAGAAAGCAATTATTCTTAGTACAAAAATTCATAACTGGGGATATTTTTCTCCTCATAAGTACTAATAAAAAATAAAAATTTGCCAACTACACACGACTCATAATTCCCAAAACATTACCTGTTAGAGCGAAAAACATTCTTTCCGGCTTCCACCCTATCCTTACTGGCGTGCCCCAAGGCAGTTTACTCAGCCAAAACGTTTTCAACCTGTATGTCAAAGACATACCACAATCACCACATGTTGAGCTTGCACTTTATGCAGACAATACAACCATCATCTCACAACTATCCTCACTGCACATTACACTTTCGTATCTCCAGCAGTACTTGTTAGAGTCCTGGGTAATTGAATAGAAAATTAAATTCAATCTCCTTAACAGTGCCACTACAGTGTTCTTCTCCAGAAAAAAGAATGTCCATAGTCAACTACAACCACTCAAGCTCTATGAAAAAGATGTAGTACCTTGGGTGGAATGTTATAAATACCTGGTAGTCATCTAGATACAAAGTTACTCTGAAGCATTCATATCTCTCATACAATAGCCAAAGCAAGAATAGTAAAGACCCAGCTAATGACAATCTCTGGCCACAGCCACCTCTCCATGAAAAACAAGCTCCTACTTTATTCAGCCATCATCTAGACAATACTCACCTGTGCTGCACCGATATGGTCTACAGCTGCCAACTCTTACCTGAATGAACTGCAAACGTTCCAGAATGTTACACTTCGCATCCTGATTTGTGCTCATTGGTGCGTTCCGAATGAAGTGCTATATTCAGACCTCCAAATTCACCCCCTTTATGTCTATTTTCAGCAAAATTCCGCTAAATTCTTAAAGTGTATTTTGCAGACATATATTCATCCTGCATTCTATTCCCAGTTATAATCTGGCAGAATCAAGCAACCTAGGGATATCATAGATAGATCTTTTAACATCTTCCTTAGGAAGCCCAAACAGGCTTATTTGCTTGCTTGACTAAGGCTGTTATCAAATTACCAGAACTTCAAAGGCCTAACCCAGCAACCTTTCGAATTTTCTCTCTTCCCTCTAATTTAATCTAGCCCAGTTCTTGGTTTTTTCTCCCATGCTGCACACAGGAAACAACCTCACCCTTTGCCTAGACCTCTCCCAAGTCAACATAATCATGTAACTTAAATAACCATTAATTATCTTAAGTGCAAACCAATTTCTTATTTCCTGCCACACCAGGCAACCTAATTTATTTTTTATAGCTTAAATTTCTAATATCTCAAATTGAATTTAAAATTGTAAACTCCTTAGTTAATACTTTAAAATTTTCACACTCTTTAATCTTTATCCTAAATTCTTCTAGTAATCTTAATCATCCTAATTTAATTCACTGAAGCAACGTGTTATCTGCAAAATGGCAAACTGACAGCTTCATGTGATCTTTCCTTTCTCACTTGTAACTTAGGTCAACGACCTCTCTCCTCTTCCCTGAACAATGATCAAAACTCTTAGAGAATTTGCTTTGGTTACACACCTTTCCTGAAGATGTTCGCTCTTCACTCCTGCTTATCTCCATGGCAACCTTACATGATGGCCCATGCTGGTTGTTAGCCCACTTAACTTTTCATCTTCTGCTCACATGCCGCAGAAGGGTTTCATTGCCCCTTTCATGAGGTAAACTGCAGATTGTCAGCACTCTTGTTTCCAGGGGACTTTTTTACCAGCTCCTTTTGTCAGCCCTCAACAACTTCTTTAATTTCTTTAGCGAATGCTCTCTTATTTACTCATTTCTATTAACAATGATGTGGAGGTAATCGCATTTAACTGCAAAGATACTCCGTCATCAAAATGCCTTGGTCCAAAACATTGCTATTATAAATACAATAGGAGTTGTTTTCTTCAAAACTTTCAAATTAAGTTTTTGGCGACCCTGAGTTTTTGTATAAGATTAATATCACAGTGTATATTATTTATACCCTTTTCTAGATTTTCAGCAGAATTACTCTCATTCATTTTTGGTAACGAAAAAATAGCATAATACTGGATTCCAAACTATTTATATATTTTCCCTCAAATGTTTGTCATAATTATTCTAATTAATTTACAGGGACTCTATTTACAGAATACATAAAATCTCTCTGGGGGCCACATGTGTCTCCTGGGATGCCATTTCGAAGCTATTGTAATAAGGTACCCCTGCTACTGCATTTAAAACAAATCTGTGTACTATAAAATATATAAAACTGAAATAACAGAATAAAACAATGATATAATTTTAAAACACAAGTTTTGTTCATGTAATTAAAAAAACATACCAAAGCTAAATAATATGAACCATATGGAGATGACAGTTTAGACAACATCTCTGCAGCTTCCTCAAGTTGATCATCATCCATCATGCGAACAGCTAAGTAAAGTCGCCCATCTTCTTGTAACTGTTTTACTTCACTCCTTGATAAAGATTTATTGCAGCCCACAAACATCTGATCTTTTGGAGTTCTTAGAGTTTGTCCCAAAGCAATTTTATCTAACATGCCTAATGCAATATTCCAGTAGTGAGTTGCACGCACACGTAATGCCGATACATTTTCTGGGCTAATTTTAATTTTACTTTTATCTGAATCTTCAGTGTTCTAGAAAAAGATGCAAATAATAAAATTCTCTTACAACTGTTAAATACCTAAATTTTCTGTCATAAAATAACTCACACAAAATTTTTAATAATTTAAAAAAATTATTACAACAGAATTAAAAATGTTTCTTGCCCTTTGGTATTTTTTATAGTAATCTTAATGAAATAGAGGAAATAGCGTTGACACAAGTGGAGTTTAAGAAAGCTCTGGATGACGCAGTTATCGCCCAGACTAGGGGGTTTCTGAAACTATGGTGCGTGTACTACTAATGGTATTTTATGCTATTTTTTGTGGCAAAATATTTGCAAAAAAGATTTAAATGAATGTTCAAAATTAATGCAAAACGGCACTCCTTTTAATATTTTGTTTTAACCTTTATTACTCAGATATATATATACATAAAACAAAAAAATTGGCAACTCAAAGTTACAACTTAAATCAGCAAGAACTCTGTAATTTCTCATTTTAATTTATGGATCCCCCTTTTCTGTTCTAACAGTTGCCATATCTGAAATCTTTTAGTCTTTGTTCTTTTAAGTATCCACACATCTGTTTTTCGAATCAAATCCCTACTGAATTATTATATTTTATATAAATATTCTTCCTGTTTTGGAGCACCCTTCTTAAACTGGCACCTATGATGGTGGCAATACTGGCCATATGCTAGTTACTAGTTTACCATACATTTACTTTTGTATTCTTATTTATGTAGTACTGAATTTAAAAAACTTTACAACCACTGATACAGATCCAATGCTAAAAACAGCTACAAAAACAAAATTTACGAAACAGAAACCAAACATAAAATTTCTAATCTGCAAGTAATTTACATTTTTTTAGCTCATGCATTGCTTTTTTAACATAAATTGCTCTTGAATGCATATATTACATAAATTGCTTCTGCATATACGTGTGAAATAAACTATGCAAATATTGAACAAATTTAGTGTACAAAACAGTGAAGGCACCAGAAAGTTCTGGTGAAAACTTTGATTCTCATGCCAAAGCTATTTCCTCATCTCACCCAAGGCTGCTATAAAAAGAGAGTTATAAAAATTTATTAAAAATAAAATATGCATATATGCACCAAAATATTCAGTAAATAATTCACATACAAAAATAAAATGTATACCTTCATTAATAAATCAGATTTCTGAGCAAACTGGCGTGCTAAGTGTACGACAAGTTGCACTTCCATTCCATGATTACCAATACCTCTAATAACTTCTAAACCATGCTGCAAATTTCTTCGATGCTCTCCATGTTTCTCTCTAGAAAAGAATTAAAACTGATCGACTTGCAGTTCAAGCGTTAGACAGGAAAGTGAATTGAAGATAAAATGTAAAATCTTTTTTTAAATAATACATTTTTTCAAAAAAATTGAAATTTCACAAGCATTTAGTACAGATTCTTTTACAAATGCTGCTAATCACACATAAAATATGAAAGCAAATCTTATTCATATTCTCAGTCTTAGAGGGGAAAGGAGGAGGACAGTGCAATTTTGCATTTATTAATATTTCAGAATTTACAAAAAGTAAAACAACCAAAACATATTATACTATATACAGAAAATTAATTCATTTCCAAAATTTTCATTAAAAAAAGGCATAATTTTATGACACCTGAGATAATGATTTCCATATTTTATAATACAAAACCTATAGATTCAAAACTGTAAACAAAACACATACTATCATACGGTAGTATAACACGTATCACTTATCAATATTAGTTTATCTAATCTGAAGTCACCAAAAAATTCAGTTAGAATATAGGTACTTTTAGATTTCTAGAATCTTTCTAAAAGTACCCACACAAAAAATTTAGCGAATTGCATGATGCAAAACACGCTAAAAATTAACACAATATGGGAAAACTTTGTCCTAAGAACTTTACATGAAGGATTCGCTCCTCCTAAAACAAAAAATAACAATGAAATAATAATAATAATAAAAGATATTACTGTACTCTCCTTCAACCACCAAAAAAGTCGTCTTTTTAGATGAAGCCAGATTCGTTTTCTAGCTACCAAATGTTCACAGGAATCAGATGTGTGCAGTATTTTGGTGACATACTGGAGGAATCTGGCTGTATCCAAGTGTCAAATATTGTTTTACACTTTTTCTAAACCATTAGAGTCTATTAACTCGAAGTTTATATGAGTTTCTCAATGTGAAATGACAGGTATAGAGGAAGCTGCTGCTGGTTTATGCAGGAGAGTAAAAAGCAGGGATCCATACATGTCTGGCAGGACCATTACTGAAAAAGCTTTGAGAAGCAACTAATTTACAAGTCTGTTTCCAAACTTTGTAGTGGCTTCTAATTAGTAACATAAGTGCAATAAATACCTACAAATTTCAATTCATATTCAGTCAGCGCTTACAGACCGCACTCAAAGATCTAATAACACAGTTTCAAACTCAAACTACATCCACACCAAATGCAAAATTTAAAACAACTGACACACTTTTATTTTTTTTTTTAAACAGACTTTAGATTTTATTTGTTAAATATTTATCAAAACGCACATAAACAGTAATAAGGAAAATATTCCAATTTAGCTACATTTATTTTTTTTGATATCTAGAGGCTGGTATCTGCATGAAATTTCTGTTGGTTACACTATATAGCTTAAATGTACTGCTAAATGTTAAATTTTCAGCCTGACATTTATTTTACATAATTCTAATATGCTGAATCAACCATTAAATTGCTTATTAAAAATTTAAAAAAAATTATGAAAGCTTTTCATGTGGAATATAATTTGAGATTCAATAATAACTTTTTTTTTATTTATTAAATCTTTCTTTGATACAAAAATATACATTATTTGTAAACTTCTTTATTTCTTATTATAACTTTCAGCTACAAAACTTCATGGCATTTCGATTTTGATAAAGTTTGTAACATATATATAACTTTCTTTCTTTCTTTTTTTTTAAAGAAACTATCAAGAACTGTAGACTGCCCACCAGTCAATTAGGTTCTGTTTTTAGTCTTACTAATTTCCAGCTGTGAGAAAAAATGCTCACACTGATTATTCTTATTGCAATTATTCACAATTATTTTTATTGCAAAAGTTAATATATCGTTAATGCAAGGGGGTGGAATTATTATTTACATGAACGCAGACAATAAAAAAAATAGTTGAAAATTATTCAACACATACAAGATTAACTTACTTAATAGAACAAGTGTAAAGACCATATGCTGTTCTCCACCAAGCTGCTTGCTGCTTCGAACATAAAGGATCAGTTACATCTGGAGGAAAGGATAACTGAAAATCTTGATTTTTTGAGTTAAACATACTACTCTTCCTCTCCATCATATAGTGAGCTTGATAAATGGTAGCAAGAAGATAGGCTTCAAGATCTAAGACACATAAAGACTCACAGCTACCTTGTGATAAATTTTTGTTGCCATACTGAAGATTTTTGAAAACCTATAAATTAAAAAACCAGAAATATTAACTTGCCAGTTAATTTAGTATGAAACATTACTACAGATTATCTACATCAAAACTGTACTTGACGTAATTCTCTCTCCCCCCCCCAAAGTGCATTCTCCAGCCTTATATCAAAAATTAAAACTGTAGCATATAAGTAGTTCTACATTTTTTCTAAAAAGGTGAAAATTTAACATACCAACAACATGTTTTAGATATATTGCTAAGTATTTTTATATTTGAATTTAATAAAAAATATAAAATTGTTTAAAGATTTAATAACTATTTTATTCCATTTCTTTTTAGGCAATGACTAAACAAGCATAACACTTCTGCTTACGTCTGATGTCTCCAATTGTTATTATGATATTACATTTTTAATTTTCAATCTGCTGGGATATTATATCCACTTATGACGATACTTTTCAAATTGCAAAAGAAAATTTAAAAATTTTTCAAATGTGTTAGCCCGTGGATTTGTAAATTTATCTGATAGGAATAACTGATAATCTTAGACAGGAATAAATCAATCTTAAAAATCACAAAAGATTAAATTTTCAAATGCTTCTAGATGTCGTTTTAGAACACTTTCTAAATATCAGCAATTGAAAATATCATATTTTAAACAAAACCAAAAATTAAAATTTTGGCAAATAACAGTTCAAATACCACAAGGGTTAATTAACATTATAAATACTATTCTTCAAATTTATACAATAACAAAATAATTAAATAAATACAATAAAAATGGTTTTATAAAAAAAGCTTTTATTTAAAACTCGTAACACATTTAATGCACTAAGAAAAAATAATTTATCATAGAGCGTAACGGCACCAAGAGATTAATTAATTCTCTTTCAAAACTCATTTACAATTTTCCTAAGCATCCTTATTACATTTATAAAGATAATGGCTTTAAATTTGTTGACACGATTCAACTAATTGATTTTGTTACTTGGGCATTACAATCTTTTGATAAGAATCATAATTTATATAAATACTAGCAGAAGTACCTGAAGCCAGTTAAGTTAAATTGAGAGTGAAGCATCTAACAGAAAGAACGATACCGCTGTAATCATTCTCTAATAACGATGCAAAAGATATGATTCATAGTCATACATTTTTCAGGCTGATGCGATGTGGAACTCATAAAAACTTTCGATAGAAAAATAAGCTAATTCTCTCTTGTTATATCACCAACAATGGCATGCAGTTTTTAATGATTTTCATCTTTCTAACCAAATGGTTGTAAAAGCTCAAGTCTCATCCCATATTTCACCTATACTCAATTTTAGTCAATTAAATGTAGCAAAAAATTTATCATAATTGATCAGAAATCAATAATGCAAACAAACAAACAGGCACTCTTCTTTATAGATTTTGTAAAACTTACAAATTTTTTATTAACTAAAAACTCTACAATTTGAAAGCAAGCAATAGCAACACTTTCGGAAATAAAGAATTTTTATCTCCAAGGTGCGAGACTGTTGCCATTCAGAAAAATGAGTGCGAAAATTAGCACTTTCAGCTTTTAATTAATATTTCGGCTGATTAAAGGAGTACGAAGATGGGAATAGTCGAAATGGCTTCCCACGAATTTTTGGAATCGGGAATAATGTACTTATTGTTTGGCAGTGCTATTTTATTTCATCGTAAAACTTAGAAATTTTTAATTAACAAACTTTAGTATTTGAAAGAGAGCAGTGGCAACAACTTTCGACATAAAGCAGGTTTTCATCTCCAGCTTGAGAGATTGTTGCCACTCAGAAAAATGAGGACGAAAATTGTTTTTCCGAGTTTTTAATTAATATCTCTTTTTTTTTTTTTTTTGTTGTTTGTGACTGAGCTATTAGAGAACAAACCCACAGACTTTCTTCTTTATATATATAGACATATACCCAGAATATGATGAATTAAACTTTCAAGAAATACAGATCTAATTTTAGGTAGAAAGATTTCAGAATCAGCTCATTTGAATATAAATTAAGAAATTTTTTAGCAAATTTATAAAGATAATGGTTTATAATTTTGATGACACAATTTGAATAATAGATTTTGTTACTTGGGCATTATAATCTTTTGATAAGAATCATAATTTATATAAATACACTGCTCGACATTTAAAACGCAACACCAAGAAGGAGTGGTCAGAAATTTATGCAAATTTTAGAGCAGATGCACATCACTGAGTTATTCGAATGATGTGAAATGCGCAGCTCTCCGACACACGTGAAGCAAGATATAAGAGAAGGAACGTGCAGAATGGGCAATATTCATGTCGTTATTTCTGCCAGATGAATTATCAAAGAAAGTTGTTTTTTGTCCCGGAGGATACGTGTAATAGGTGAGAATGCTAGGCCACAGTCAACGAAGGCGCTTCCAGCAGATAGACAATTTTACGAGGGGTATGGTGATCGGAGTGAGAAGGGGAGGCTGGTCCTTACGTCAAATCGCAGCTGATACCCACATGAATTCTAGCACTGTGCATCGGCTATGGTGAACATGGTTGGAGCAAGGGAATGAGGGAAGAAGAAGGGGTGCAGGTGCAGCCAAAGTGACGTCAGCACGCATGGCTCGACGCATCCGCCGACGAGCTGTGGCGGTCCCGCAAGCCACTTGTACCGCAATTCTGCAGCATGTGCAAGATATCCTGGATGTTCCCGTGTCGACGAGAACCATTTCCCGTCATTTGGTCGAACGTGGCCTGCACTCACGGCGTCCGTTAAGAAGACTGTCATTGATCCCACAGCATAGACGCCAGCGTTTAGTATTGTGCCGGACTGGAGCGATGTGGATGATAGAATGGAAAAACGTTATGTTCTCAGATGAGTCATGCTTCTGTTTATACAGTGACAGTCACTGCATACATGTGTGGCGTCGACGTGGAGACAGATATAATCCGGCAGTAACTGTGGAAAGCCCCACCATGCGACAACGTGGCATAACGGTTTGGGGCTCTATTGCCTACGATTTCAGGTCATCTCTAGTTCGTATTCAGGGCACTATGACGGCCCAACGATACTTGGATAATGTACTGCGGCTGGTGGCAATCCCTTACCTTCAGGGGCTGCCTAATGTAATTTTTCAGCAGAATA
>KK112918.1:385079-429234 GCA_000611955.2 Stegodyphus mimosarum | reverse complement strand
TGGGTAACTCCGTATATCCGCCAACATGGCTGACTGTTTGTACATTGCCTACATTGTGCAATTCGCTGAAGTTTTTTTTAAGTTTAAAAGGAACGCTGTGCACATGGCATTTTCTTGTAATTTATTTTCGTTATTTTAGCTTATTTTGTTCCATTTGTGCATGTTGCGTACACTGTGCAATTCGCTGAAGTTTTTTTTAAGTTTAAAAGGAACACTGTGCACATGGCATTTTCTTGTAATTTATTTTCGTTATTTTAGCTTATTTTGTTCATTTGTGTACGTTGCCTACATTGTGCAACTCTCAGATTTTTTTTTAAGTTAAAATGGAACGGTGTGTACATGGTATCGTTTGTAATTTTAATGCCGTTTTAAAAAAAATCCCTTCTTTCTTGGATGCCATTTTAGTTACGTTTTCGCGGAGCGTGTCGGGAAGGTTATGTGACGGCATAAAATGTGTAAGTATTACAACATAAAATGTAAATAATTAATTTAAACCTAACTGACAAATATTTTAATGATCGTAATGTTCGTTTTGCATATTATTTTATTATCTTTTTGTGGCAACAGTTTCCATACTAATTTATGCTTTAGAATTCTATGTTTTGTTTAGAATAGGTTTTCGCGGAGCGTGTCGGGAAGGTTGCAATTAATTGCAAAGACGTTTCACAGAAACGTGCCGAATTGGCGATTTTCAAAACATCGCCAAGCAGTAGGCTAAAGCGCATTTTAACCCACTTTACATGTAACATATTGAAAGAAAAATTAATTTAAAAGTAGCAGATGGTATTTCTCACTTCAAATAATAAACAGTGGTCAAGAATTTTTATTCCATGTTTAAAAAAAATTTTTATCAAAATTTTAAAAATGTGTAAACACCCTCTGTATAATGCATATAACTGCATTTCTATTATTATATATACACATGCACATCTATACACATAATGAAAATTAATCTAAGAAAAATTAGTACTTACCTATAAAACTAGTTCTTAAAGCCCCTTGCTGAAAGAAACTTGTATATATTTTCTGGTTTTCATTCATTTGTGTGAACCATATTTCTTGAAGCAAATTCATCGGTTTAAAGGAATAGCAAACTAAAGCCAAACCGGCACTAAACCTGAATGCTTCTTTACGATTTCCTTGGTCCTATGAAAGAAGATGCATTGGAAATGAAAAATAATATTGTTACGTGCGTACGGGTTCGTTATATATTGAATGCACAAGTCGTAAAAAGTTAACAAAAATTTATTCTTTCCACAAGAAATAAATTAAAATGCTGAAATATTTCTTCACAAATCTTCGCACAATATCACAATATCTCAAACGTTTAGCAAAAACTCAGTTCAAAGCAGATAAAATAGTTCTATCTCACAGCGAAATCGCTACAATCAATACAGCATTAAGTAAACAAACAGCAGTTCGCTTTTTACAGCTACAAGTATAACAACAACAACTAACTACAAATACTGAGATGAGCTGTTTCACCTCGGCTTTTATAAGCTTTTTAATTATCAGTAGAACAAACACGATTTTTCTGGATGGCAACAGTAATTACGAGATATTTATTTATTAAGCATTAAATGCACGCGCTCTTTTATTTTTATTGTTATTTTTTTTTTCGACGTAGCTTTCTCTTCAAAAATCGTCTGCGTTGCTAAGGCAACATGAAGCAAATCTAATTACAATTCTAAATAAATAACCAAATAAATGTGAAATTCGTAACAATATTAAGAATCTAAAAATTAAAAATAATAATAAAAGTAATAACAAAAATCTGAAATGTGTTACCTTTATTTATTAAATACCATGTTCTTTGCCCCTAAACCATAAAATTCAGTTCAACAGCAATATCGCAAAATAATTTTAAAATGAGTATATCTTTAGAATTTCCGATACACAGTTCCACGTGCTTTAGATAAAAAGGTCTTTTCCCCTCGAAGAGTGTTGCCATTGCTCGCCTTGAAATCATTTGAGTTTGTTCATAAAAAATTCGTTTAAAGTTTCACAAAGTATGAAATAGATAATAAAATAAATTCCAAATTCGGGCTTCCAGTTGCGCATATTCGGGTGGAACATACGTTATTCAAAACTGAATGGTTCTAGGTACAGTTGTTTTATCACATTTGGAGAAATATACATACATTTATGCAGATTCTTCATTATTTAATTTCTTTAAATATAATACAGGGCTGCAAGATTTGGTGGCAACAGTTTGAAAAGTGATTCAGACTTTTAATGTTTCTGATGTAAAATCGCAAAATGAAAACAATAGTTCTTCAGAGACAAAGCCCCTTTGGATTAAAAATATGATCAACAGTTTACATGCAAAAAATCAGTGACTTAAGAAAATAAATTGGCTCCGAGTCAGTAAAAGCTTAGAAGTCAGAAAAAGAATATTAAAAAATTTTATTAAAAATTTGGTACTATTTAAATATCTACAAATCTTCCAATCTAAGCCATCCAACTTTATCCTCCTTATTAAAAATTTTGGATGTAGTCTTCATATATCTTACATTAAAAGTTTGAAATTAAACATGCACTATCGAATCAATACTTATGTTTTGATCTAAAAGCATATTTGCATTTAAATAAGGTTTTTATTCCAAATAATTTAAATTAATTTACATCATGTAGGTGAATTCTTGATATGCATATCAGAAAGCTAAATTTGAGGAATTAAATATTTACATTTAATTTCATTTCTACTTTCAATTTGCATATGCAAAGCAAGGTCACAACACGATGTATGAATGACTGAAGGGAGCAAGAAATCAGCTAATTCCCCCTGAAGAGTCGGTATTATTTCACTATCCTACTGGTCGTTCATTTTTAAGTAATTTTCTTTACATAACTTTAATTATCATTAACACATTTTATCATAATTTTACACATATCCACTACTAGTGGTATTGTTAGTAAAGTAATTTTCCCATATCAGTTTGACTCTCACTATTTAATACTTGTAAAGAAATCAGCTAATTCCCCCTGAAGAGTCGGTATTATTTCACTATCCTACTGGTCGTTCATTTTTAAGTAATTTTCTTTACATAACTTTAATTATCATTAACACATTTTATCATAATTTTACACATATCCACTACTAGTGGTATTGTTAGTAAAGTAATTTTCCCATATCAGTTTGACTCTCACTATTTAATACTTGTAAAAAAATTTTGTGAATGTTTAAAAAAAAAAAAAAAAAAAAAAAAAAAAAAAGAGAGAAAAGGGAAATAAATATAATTCGATTGGACTTTATTAAAAAAAAAATCTGAAAGTTTTCAGATTACGTCCAAAGGCGCGTTTTTTTAACGTTTCGTGTGCTACCTTTTTTTTATTAAATATCATGTACTACACACTCAAACCATAAAATTCAGTTCAAAATCAATATCGCAAAATCATTTTAAAATGAACATATCTTTAGAATTTCCGTAAGTCTCGTGCGCTGGAGATAAAAATGTTTTTTTTTTTCCCCCGTAAAAAATATTATTACTTTAAAAATAGTAATAATAGTGTTGCCATTGCTCGCTTTGAAATCATTTAGTTTGTTAATCAGAAATTCGTTGAAATGTTACAAAACATAAAATTGATAATAAAGCAAATTTCAAATTCAAAATTAGGGCTTCCAGATGCCCATATTCGCAGTAGGATTACGTCATTCAAAATTCGATGGCTCTAGGTTTTATCACAATGCGAGAAACATGCATACATTTATGCAGATTTTTCATTTTTTAAAATTTAATGCAGAGCGATAACATTTAGTGGCAACAATTTGAAAAGTGAAACGGGCATTCAGAGTGAATCCACGCAAAACGAAAGTAATAGTCCTTCGGGACTAAATCCCTTTGGACTAAAAAAAAAAACATATTATTACTTTAAAAATAATTAATTAAAAATAATATTAACCATTATAATTCCCTTAATTAAATTTTAAATAACAGAATTTTAATAGAAATATTCCCCTTTAATTAGCTTATAAGCTAATCAAGATATCATATATGTAATTCATGATAACCAGGCTACATTTCACAAGACTTTCGTAAAATATCTCTCATTACCCCCTTTTCTACATTATATAATAACATAAACTAGGAACTAGTTATAAGAATATAAACCAGGCAAAACATAATAATGCAGTATAATCTAACTACAGACAGAACATGAAGAATACAACTTTGAATTATTTTTCAAGAAATATATGTATACTATTCAGTTAATTTTATGTTACATTCAAGTAGAAATGCAATATTATATTTAAAAAATTAATAAATAACTAGAATATAAATAATTACATTTTTTTTTTATCTCATATGATTTGTCTTTCTTAAATACTTTCAGATACTGCCAATACATTCAAAAATGCTAGAAAAAGCATACATGATAGGAAAAAAATTAATGGAATTCAGATTCAAATCTCTTACGATTTTCAAAATATTTTCACATAAAAGAATTAATACATGATCACATATAGCTAGAGAATTTACTTTTTATGGTAGTTAAAAAACAAAAACACCTACCATTTTTGCCCGTTTTAATAAAAGTGAAGCCATATGATAATGTAATTGACCTTTCATATGATGAATAAAGTATAACCATGAGCCTTCTTTGATATCCTTCTCAACAGCAATCTTTAACAACTGATCAAATCTAAATAAAAATTAATAAACAGACATAATTACAATAAAATTCACTCCCAAACATCATATTCACAATGTTATTTTAAGCAACGGAACTTATAAAACTTTACCAGACAAATATGCACTTAAAACTTGGGCTATAATATCTTTAAATTAAGCATTACTTTCATATTCAGATGAAATGCCTTATCTATAAATCACAGACAGACAGTTAAACTTACGTCAAAAGAACAGCTGCTGCGTCATTTATGCTAGATGTTGTCTTTCCATTCTCCCACACAAATGAATGAGGTTCTGCCAAAGTCAATAGAATTAAATGATCTAAGGCAGTCAAATAATGGACATAAAATTGGGAATCAAGATCTTGTCCACATTCTTCTTGATATGCCTATTTCATATACGAAAGAAACAAAATTTTTAATACAAACATTTTACTTAACATTATAATAAATTTGTTTATGTAAAGACTAGGAGGGGAAAAAACAACATTTACTGCAAAATAAGTTCTACTACAATAAAATAATGTTTTCTGTACATGATACCTGTCTCTTATGTACACATGTACAGTAAAACCTGCAAGAACCAGAATTTGCAAGACCTGGAAATCTAACAAAAGAGGGGGGGACACCTCATCCTGTTAAAATATACAATAAGAGATTGACACCGTAATTTTTCCTTATAGAAAAGGAGAAAAGAAGATATGATATTGCATACCTAAATATAAAATACATGCTCAAAAATGGAAAATTACATGAACCAGTCGTCCCTCTCCCATTTCTTTTCTAGGGTTCTGTAAGTACATCACTGCATTGTTTTGTACATTGAATTTTCATTTGTTTTGTAAATTTAATTTCCTCTTCCTGTATACTTTTTGTAGTGATTTCCCATTCCTGTGTACCTTTTCTAGTATATCTGGCAGAAAGCAAAATGCTTTTGCTTTCATAAAATTGTTCACATAAAATTATTTCACAAAGAAGCTTCTTCTTTCACAAAATACGCTTTTCTTTTCAAGCTTTGTGATTTTTTTTTTTATTTCACATACATAAATCTATCTCTAGAAAGTTTATATCCTAAAAAAATAATTCTTAAAGAAGTGCATTTCCTATTAAAAAAAATAATCTCTCTACAGCCAAGGCCAATCCTAGGGTGTTGGTCTCCCGCCTGCAAAGACCTAACGTTTCCCCCTCTAACGAATTTTTCACATTTTGATTAATGCTTAACATTGATGTTATAAACTTGTGTATCTGTACGAGATTAAAAAGCAAAACATTAAGAAAAATGCAAATAAAATCTGAAGTGCAAAACTATTTTTTGGCCAGTAAAAAGTAAAGTTTGTTGAAGTAAAAGTTTATAGGTTACAATAATGATGAAATAATTTAACAAAATAATAAACAAAAATATTACTTTTGAAATAAAAAAAGACATTTTATTAATAGAAATTCAAAACACCAGTATTTACTCAAATATAATCTAACAGGAAAAATATTAAAGCATAAATTTCATGAAACAAAAAGCATATGATTCAGTCCTTCTACAAAGACTACCTAACAGTTAACTATAAAATAATTTTTTTGGCTTTCTAAGAAGCAAATTTATGAATAATTTTTGTGAAATCAGTTTTTTCAGAGATTTCAGATTTAAATGGATGATGGCCAAATCGGAAAGCCTTTCTTGAGTCATATTATTTCAAGTAAATTTTAATAATTTTTAATTTACTGAAACTTTTTTCACCTGAAGCCACAGAAACGGGTAAAGTTCAAAAAATTCTTATTGCTAAAGCAAAATTTGGAAAACATGGAATCAAATCACTTTTGACTATAATTTCTAATATCTTAATTAACTGTTTTTTATCTGGAAAAATATTTTTGAATGAAGTTATTTTACTAAAGAGTTATACACCAACTATATCTTTCACGATACTTCCTTCCTCCTGTACTTGCAACTTTCATGAGATCATTATAAATGTGAAACTCATACAGAAAAGCATATTGAATAGCACTCAGATAATAAGGTTAATCTTTCATTTACGATACAGATCGCATGATCAAGAACTGCAAAACAGAAGGCAGTCTTGAATTGCTGGAAGGGATTTGGAACTTGCTCATTGCTGCCCTCGTAATCAAATTAACGGATCTTTTGCCTGAGCTTCGAGATGGGAAATTTGGGATCAATAACTAAATCTCTAGCAAGTGTTGTTCCTAAATCAACAAATATTTTTAAATTATCGTAAATTTTTTTAGAAACTAAATATTTTTTAAGATTATTTAAGCCTTTAATTAATTCCAGGATCAATACATCAATTCTCGATAAAAAATCATGCCAAATTAAAATTGAACACAAAATTTAAATATTTCAAGACTTTTAATTATTGATTCAGCACCCATTTTTGTTTTCGTGTCTCTGGTGGTATCTTCAATTAAGGCATTTAATGCAGTAATTACACAGTCCAGTCACATTAATGTGACCATCTGTCAAAAGCCAGAATAACCACCTTTCGCAGAGCGGACTGCTGCGAGACGTGCAGGAAGAGAGTCACATAGGTCCCATAAGGTGTTCTCTGGGATGTTGAGCCATGCCGACTCTAATGCCGTGGCCAGCTGCGCTAGATTACGCGGTTGAGGATCCATGGCGCAAACAACTCGATCGAGATGGTCCCACAGATGCTCGATTGGGTTTAAGTCAGGTGAGTTTGCTGGCCAGGGGAGGACGGTAAACTCATCCTGGTGCTCTTCGAACCACGCACGTACACTGGCAGCTGTATGGCACCTCGCATTGTCCTGCTGGAAGATGCCATCATCCTGAGGAAAAACAATGCGCATGTAGGGGTGAACATGGTCCGCAAGGACAGATGCGTACTTGTATTGATCCATTGTGCCTTCCACAATGATCAGTGAACCTAGAGAATGCCAGGAAAACATTCCCCAGACCATAATGCTCCCGCCTCCAGCTTGGACCGTTCCGGCAATGGTTGCAGGGTGGTTCCTTTCAGAGGTTTCACGCCTTATACGCCAACGTCCATCTGTCCGATGGAGCATAAAACGCGATTCATCCGAAAACGCAACCTGTCGCCACTCAGTGGACGTCCAGCTGCTGTACTGGCGTGCAAATTCTAGCCTTCGCCGTCGATGAACAGCAGTCAGCATAGGTGCACGAACCAGGCGTCTGCTTCGGAGGCCCAGACGCAGCAATGTTCGCTGAATAGTACTTTGGGAGACACTTTTGGTAGCCCCTTGGTTCATTTTGGTGGTCAGTTGCTCAACGGTAGCCCGTCTATCTGCCCGAACGCATCTCCGCAACCGTCGTTCGCCTCTGTCATCTATGGCCCGTGGTGCACCACATTTGCCACGTCGCTGATTTTGGACAGTCCCATTTTGCCATGCACGGTACACTTTTACCACGGCGGCACGCGAACAGTTCACAAACTCAGCCGTTTCGGAAATGCTTCCACCCTTGGCCCGAAAGCCAATGATCATGCCCTTTTGGAAGTCGGATAAATCGCTTCGTTTCTGCATTACGCCAACGATTGAAATGTTTTCCGAAGCCCTCACACACCCTTTATATACGCTCAACTGCACTGTGCTGCCACCTGCCTTCTGTGATTGGTTATTTAACTCTGACATGGAAAGTACGTGGTGGTCACATTAATGTGACTGGACTGTGTATGTTTCTCAGGTCTTGTTTTATAGATCTACAAAGACTATAGCATTTACATGACCTTTCCACTTTGTTTCACTTAACGGTTTTAAAGTTAAGATTTTTCACGCGTTTTTTTAGTAAATACCATGCAGAAAAGGGATGCAGAAAAGTAATTACATACTTCTCGTACCATATAAAAAAAAACAGAAATTTCACCGATGGAGCTGGCAGTGTCATTAACAATGAGATTTTATGTATGAGCTGCACACGGCACATACAATGTTATAGGACTGATTTAAAGAATCTGTGTCTGAAACCCTATATTTTCCCCCTTCATGTTTAATCCACTGTTGTACCCCTGACCCCATATGTCTTTAACTTCGATCTGCAAACTAGATAATAGCTTCTCTAATAGAAAATGGCACAGACTTTCTCCAGTAGTACTAGTTATTTGGGGGGGGGGACTCAGAAAAAATTCTAAAATATCAACCATACCATCAGTAGTGTTCACACATCTAATTACAAATGTTAAATGTTATTTGTTCTGTGTGACTAATATCTTATATAGAGTCAAGAATTATAGCGTAATATTTGGCTTTTTTGACAATGCGTGTTATCTCATTACGAATAAATTCTGAATTTTGAAATCTTAATTTTGAAAATGCTGCCCTAAATAGTGTGGAATACATTTTTTGTTATCTTTGCATTTACTGGCATTATTAAGGAGTTCTGAAATAACTGGATCAAATCTGGCCAATATAATATCTCCACTACCTTTAAAAAAATTATCATTATCTCGATACAATTTCGTACTAGTTCCTGTGAATGCCAAATTTTGACTGACTAAAAATTGTATTAAATTTGGTACACACATTCTAAAACATATTACATTTATATACAGAAGGCTTCATTTTACACAAATTATCCAATATCTAGAAATCAAAATTTCGATATTTTGTCTCATGTATACAGAATATAGTGAGATTTTTTAATGAATGCAACATAAGTGTTTATGTGATAAAAACTTTATGTCATGTCTATCTATAATGACTTTATATTTATCTATCATGACTTTATATTTTCTGGCAAATACTGAAACGAGTTATAGCTGGTAATATTAAGTGTGTGTTTGTGTGATATTTAGATAGAAAATCCATTTGAAATCCACAAAAATGTTTTCTTCATTCCTCTACATTAATTTAAAATGATCTTTTGTAGTTTGATAAATGTCACTTTAATATACAAAGAAAGGTAAAAATAATAAGACCGAAAACATAATTTTAAATAACTTTTTATTAGAAATTAATTTTTATTTCAAATTATCGTTATATTTGGAAAGAAAATTTTTAAATCTAAACACAAAAGAGTGTATTTGAAATATGTTGAACTGATAAAAAAAAACAAAAACTGACTGTATAAACAGATTTATTTCCCATATATCTATAGCCAATTTCTAAATGCGGGAAAATTTTTTTAAAAATTACTTTTAAAAAAGTATTTAAACCTGTTGCATTAATAAATATATCTGAAATTCTTAGTGTAACGAATAAAATAAAAGGATAATCTGTCCATATACTAAAACAGACAAAAATAGACAGTTTTGTTACTCAATTTATAAATCAATGTATCAAACTAAATATTTGGTGACAATTCGACACGACTTCAGTTCAATCTTAAATGTGATGCATACAGGAGGTGTTATAAAGAACCATTAGATAGATAAATCCTGCTAACATAGAGAAAATAGTACACACGGTGACAGGAGTTAAATGGATCAGATGATATGAAATTACTCTTCAACTAGGATATGGAGTATGCATGTAAGCGGGCAGATATATATAGATCATGATTAACTTTTACTTTTAATATATGTTTTCCTTTATTTCTGTTTTTTAGTGCTATGTTATGAATCTCTTGATTCGCTTTTTTGATTATATGGCATTGTTACATTTAGGGCTTTAAAAAAAGCACATAAAACCTGCAATTTTTTTTAATATAGCAGTAAAGTACCATAAAGTACCTACAACATAAAATTCAGAACTTCGGAAAACTTTGCTAATACTATGTGAATACTGAAAGTGTTTTAAAATATCAAAATTTTGATTTCTAGATGTTAGACAATTTCTGTAAAATGAAATCCTCTGTATATAAATGTAATATATTTGAGAATATATGAACCAAATTTAATACAATTTTTAGCCAGTCAAAATTTGGCATTCACAGGAACTAGTACAAAGTTGTATCATTGAGATAATGGTAATTTTTTAAAGGCAATGGCCAAATTTGATCGAGTTACTTCAGAACACCTTAATAATGGCAGTAAATGGGGGGGACACCTAAAAGGTTTCAGATTTTAAATTACGTCCAAAGGGACGTTTTTTAAACATTTTGTATGTTACTTTTATTTATTGAATATCATGTTCTTCACATTTAAACCATAAAATTCAGTTAAAGAACAATATTGCAAAATAATTTTAAACCGAGCATATCTTTAGAATTTTCTACACACAGTCTCACGCGCTGCAGATAAAAATGTTTTTTTCCGTACAACGTTGCCGTTTTGAAATCCTCGAGTTTGTTCATCAAAAATTCGTTAAAATTTTACAAAATAGGAAATCGTTCATAAAACAAATTCCAAATTTGGGCTTCCAGATGCCTATATTCGCAGCAGGATGACGGCATTCAAAATTCGATGGCTTTAGGTACCATCGTTTTATCACAATGAGAGAAATATACATACATTTATGCACAAATTTTCATTATTTAATTTCTTTCAATATAATACAGGGCTGCAATATTTTGTGGCAACAGTTTGAAAAGTGATACAGACTTTTAATGTTTCCGATGCAAAATCGCAAAACGAAAACAATAGTCCTTCAGGGATAAAGCCCCTTTGGACTAAAAAAAAAAGTTTCCCAACACTATTTAGGGCAGCATTTTGAAAATCATTTAATCAAAAGAAGCTGCAAGATATTTTCTCAAATAACTTGATACCAAATAAAACTACAAAAAGCTATCTTTTCAACAGAGGTAGCTTCTTGTAGTTAAATTCCTATGTCTTAAGTAATATTGAACATATCAGATATTTTCATAAAGCAAGTCATTTCTGAAATGCCTTTCTAAAGCATCGATCCACAGTGCTCTGCCAGTGCCGATGATAAGTAAAAAAACCTTTTCTATTGCTTTCTATTTTCATGCTCTGCCACACATTTTGCTATCAAATGAAGAATGTGTATGAAGAATAGATATTAATGGACAATGGACCATACACACTGTTCACTAACATTTAGTTTTTTTAAACTATTCTACGCTATCGTGAAATCAGGACTTATTTTGATTTTTCAATAACTAATTAAAACTCAGCATATTTATTCAACTTATAAGATTCATTTTGAGAAATTCATAGAAAAATTTTGCAATTGATAGAACTGTATTCAGCCCGCGGGGCTCTATCTACAGCCATGAATAAGAAATAAATAAAACTGATTTTTGACAGTAAAATCTGAACTCAAAATAATAAGATTAAAGGTAATTACTGTGTTACAAAAAGATTAAACAGTTAAAAAAAAAGTTGAAAGTGTCAAGAAAGTTAAAGATGCAATTACACAGACATTAACAGCTTTATTTCTAATACGGTTCTTAAAATACCAGCCAAAGATACTCTGAGATTTTTCTTGCGAGAGTTGGGAAAACTTTTGCAAGTTGATGAATTCTGCATTTAATGATAGCCATAGTGTTTTAAAAGAACATGCACTGTATCTTGTGAAAAATCAAAGGATGTGGACTGAAATGGCACTAAGACTACCTAATTTCTGGATAATGATGATATCAAAGATATTAAAAAGTAAGGGGAGGAAGGAAGGTACTTTTCCAAAAAGTAAAATTTCATGAAAAAAACATACATAAAAGACAATTTTTTCCTCAAAAGCTTAACATTTAATTTTTTGATTTAATTTATTATACTTATTTACTTTATTTGAATATTTTTTAAATTATTAGCAAATAAAAAGGCACATTATTTTACTTATGGCTATATTATTCATTTAAAAATAAAGAAGTTAGAGTAATTCTGATTTCCTTTATGAGTCTGAATTCAAGAGCTGGCTTTTAATATATAGTAGCAGCATTAAAAATTAATTTCGAACGTTGTCTCTCGGTTTCCATTCTAAGATATCAATCATATTTTGAAAACAAAAGCTTAATTTTTTTATTTCTTATCAATTATCCCAGCTCATATTTTCTTGTTCATATTATGTTTGGAATCAAAACTTTTTTTGCTGACAAAATACCTCCAGTAACATTTTGATAATTTTTTTTTTCGTGTGTGTTGAAGAAAAGCACACCAAAGTAACAATAGCTTATACCTTTTTCTCCTCATTTTCCAGTATATCAATGTTGCTCATTACTACTTCTTTACTTTAATAGCTAAACATTTAAGTAACAACAACAAGCATATACAGCTTACAGAATTTGCCACAGATGGTGTCAAAAGCTATATCTAAGAGTTATAAAAAGGTCACAGGTATGTTTTGTTGAAAAATTATCACCAAGAAAATGCGAGCTAAAATTAACTTTTTTTTATAGGAAGCCTTGTGATAAAGCTGAAGGCATAACCTTCAAGTACACAATACAAAAAACTTTAAAAAAATTCTATTATTCAGAAGTCAAAAATTTATAAAATTGTACAATATAGGTAGCATATTATTTACATTACAGATAAGGAATTACAAAAATTCGAAAAAAAAAATTACCTCAAAAATATCCCCTAATAAATAATACCAATCTACACTAAAAGGAAATAACTGCTGGCTTTCAATCAATGTTGCATGTTCATAAGCTTCTTTCACACGCTCTGTATCCAGATACAGCCTTAAAAGTTTTATCCTAAGATCAATATTTTTTGGCTGAGCTGCCTGAAAAGGTAGAAAAAAAGAAAAAGTGAAGGAAAAATATAATTAACTGAAAATACTGATAATAGGGGGGAAAAGTTCTGTTTGCTGTTAAAGGATTCTGTTTTGCTTACCAGGAGCTTCACAATGAAACATTAACTATAGCAAAAATTTAACAGAACTAATTGTATACTATTAAATCATCATATACACAATATTTAATTAATGTCAGAATCTACAGAAATTTAGTTTTGTATTTTAACAGCCAGATTAAATGACAAAAAAAATGATATACACCTATTGATGATGATCTTTACTGCTTCAAGTAATGATGACAATAATAAACAATTAAGAGCCTCAAGAAGCATGACATTTCAAGCCTTCTTTAAAAACAAACTGAAATAGATATACTAATTACACTTAATTAAGTTTTGCCCTGAAGCATTTTATTTCATGGCCTTTCTTACAGTCCCGCTGTCAGAGGTATTATTCTCTCAAAATTTTCACTACCTTTTCTTCTATAATGCATTGAAGGTATGGTTAAGCTTCCAATAACAAACGAGACTCGACTAATACAGAAATTTACAACAATATTTCCTCATATATATGAGAAGATATCTTGAATTTCAAGCCTTACTTTATACCGGCTCCTTGTTAAGTAACCAGCAACAACAAACATCTTTAAATTTATTAAAGTAACAATTACCTTAATTTATTTCAAATATTGAAAATTAAGAGATAATTATACTGAAGTCATTTTTTTTTAAATTTCAACTAATTCATTAAAAAGTAACAAATTGCAATGTAAGTAAAAGAATGGTTTGCTTGAATGGTTAGATTACTATCGCATCTGCAAGATTTGAATCACAGTAGCAATAAATACCATTATTTGATTACATATCTCCCCTCCCCCTTTTTTTTACTAATTTTATTAATTTTATTAATTATTTATTTCAGAAGTACACAGTTACAGTAACAAATAAAAAGTAATCATGGATAAACTACAGGTAACTATAAAATGCAATTTCTTTAAAAAAAACATACATTCCAATAAGGACACACAGTAATATTAACATTAAAGTTGTCAGGACTGAGTGTCTTGTGCATACTTTTGGTGAACATATTTGTAACAGTATCAAAGTCCTGATCTCGAACAGGGAGCTGAATGCAGCTATGTTCTGTGGTAGAATAACTATGGTTAAGTGGTAGAATACCTGCACGTAAGAGGGGTTTAAAATTACCCTTTTATTAAACCACTATTTACAGCCACTTCCCAACTCGGAAGGGATAACAGAAAATAATGACCGCACTTGGGTCTAAACACCAGCAGCAAGTTGTAGCTGCAAGTATGAAAAAAGGTAAAAGTATGAAAAAAGGTAAAAGTCTGAAGGAGCGATGCCAGGGCTATATATGGCGGGTGGGGCAAAAGATCCCATTAGTCTTACGAGTCCAGCCAGTGAATGTAGACACATTTCGTTACACATTATCTTGATGGAACATTCCTTTTTGTGCCGGAACTCAATTCGAAGTTTTTCTTGATAGCAGCGTCAATATGGACTAGCATCTCACTGTAAACCTTACTGTCAAAGGTTTTACTTTTTTCCAGTTATTCTTTGTGGATGCTTTTCCCACCATGATCTATTTTGTTGGTGAAACCGCGTTTCGCGATGCTGCCGACGGGCTCATGTGTCACAGACCAACCCTTTCTTGGCCTGTGTTGTTGCAGTAAATCTACTTTTCATCACAAGTGATGATCTGGCCCAGAATTTTGTCCTTGCTTGATATCTGAGCAGATTAGCACAGGCCGCCTGTCCTTATCTGCTTGAGTCAGCTCATATGGCATCCAGCAACTGAACTTCTATGTCAAGTTTATGCTATGTATAATGCGACTAATGCACATAGTGCTAATGTATAACTCCTTAGAATGCTCTCAAGTGGTTGCATACTGATCTTTTTCCACAAGTTCTTGCAGGTGGGCCTCATCAGCACAAGTAGGGCAAATACAGCACTAAATAAATCACAACCTAATGGTTGATTTGAATAATTACATGAGAGAGATATGTGCCAATTCCTTGGAACTTCAATCTAATATTTAGAATCAACATATGCTAGAAAATTGTGAAAATTGATGACAACTTATTCACTAAAAGTAAGTTAAGCCATGCTCTTCAACCACAATGGATTTTTGGAAAATTTTGTCCTGAAATTACAGAATGTTTCTTTGTTGCACTTCCGAACATTCCATTTCATCTCGTATCAAGCCACAGCCACGAAGAAAGAAATAAAACAAAATTCCGCCAATGTGGTAATTAAAGCATGTGGCATTGCTTTAATGGAATCGTATGCTCTAAACCTTACTGTAAAGGTTTCATAATGTTGAGGTTTAGTCTTATCAGATGGCAAACCTTATCAGAAAGTGCTCAAATATGAACAATACAAGATGTATGAACAGCAGTCTTTCCTTCTTAATTAGTGACATTTCCAGCAGGCCTTGCAGCATAAAATGGATTTGTTTGCTCAAATGCTTATACATACACCCCAATACAGACAGCACTTCCCGCAGTAAAAACAGAATGGCAAAATACCATGATATTTCTGCCCAATCTACTACCAAATGTCTGCAGGCATCTGGATCAAAAAATGCGGCTGGTGTTCTTTACAAGTAAAATAAGCCAAAGAAAGTTTTATTTCTATACATAATGTTTGCTATGTCCTTCTTTCTCTGTTATTAAATGAACATTTCTGCTCCTGACACATTTATTTGAGAGTTTTTGTCATAACCTCAAACACAGTATCTTGCAATACACCAAATAAAATAAGTAATATTTGGTCAACAAATATAAACAAGAAATATAACTAAAGACAGAAATGGCAGCCTTAATGATAAAAACAGCTTATTAAAATTTTATTTGAAATTTATAAATATTTTATTTAAATGCCCTGTAATTCTGAACAAAACACTGATTACTCATTCATTATTTTTCAATTGAAAACTGAAATAAGCTGAAGCTCACTTAATTTTGTGATGTGAAAACGCACACATTTTATATAATATGTAAAATAATATAAGACGTACAGTTACTAAACATTTTACGTACCAATTCAGTAGCAATTAAATTTTCTAACTCTTTATGATTGGGTTCTCCTTCTGCCGACACCAAACATTCCTAACACAAAAGAAATTTTCAATATATAACACAAAATTCATAGCCATTGTACATTAATTACTAGTTAGAAAGCTTTATATAATAAATATGATAGAAAGTTTAATTTTATTCATTTCAAAATATCAATGGACAATTTTTAAAAAGCTGTGACTATTGTAAAACTCATTAAAAAAATCAAATTTATAATTAAAATACACACACTTTAATTTTAATGTTTACACGAAAATAATACTGTCGCACTAATTTGTCAATAATTTCAGCTTCTTACATTTAAAGTTACAAGGATTTTTCAGTTTGCTATATTAATATTTAAAAGTATACTGAATAATTTTTTCTGCAAAATACTTTACATACCCGTAATTTGAAGACTATTTCATTATGTGGAAATAACTGTTCAGCTCGATCCGCCCAATACTAAAAGAAGGAAAACACCATATAATTTATAATACAGCATATGTTTGGAGATAAAATTTTTAAAGTAAAAGCTTCAAATCTTACAACAAAAACTTTGAACAAAGTAAGAACCTGAACAAATACGAAAATGTTAAGTTATTTACAAATTCCATACTCTGTGATACAAGAGCTTGGAGGCAGCAAATGTTATTTTACATCGCCTTTTAAGTTCCTGTTTGCTCACATTAGAAATATATCTTTAAGATGTAGATATATATATACATACCATTTCCTTGTTTTATACTGTAGGAACATTTTAGAAATTTTAATCCTTCTCATATTTCAATTTAAAAAAATTTCAATTTTCCTATTTGAATAAAAACGATTTTGTTATGCCAAGCTTGACTGTTTTTCTGACTGGATTGAATGTTTTTCTAATATTCACCAGTAAATGAATAACTGTACTAAATTCACATTCATTATTTAGCATTTTACTACTATCTCAAGTATAACTTGTACCTTTTTACTTCCTTGTACGAAGTAAAAAGGAAGTATTATAATCGTGAAAAATTTTGGGTATCATATTTCAACGAAAATATCCATCTTGACAGCTACTGAATGGAATTTAATGATGTTTTGGCATGACATCTGTAGGTAAGAATAGAATAAAGGACTCTTCCCCCCCACAAAAAAAAATTATAAAACATTTAAAATGGATTCTGAAAAGATTTTTTTCATGGCACCTGGGCGTACGCATGTATGTATCTCGCATAACCAAAATCAAGTAGCCTCAGAATGTTGAAATTTTGTATATAGGACTACTATAGCATATAGATGTGCACCTCATTTTTTGGTTGCAGTCAGCTGCACCAAAAGTATACAAATATATATACATATACCCAATCTGTTACTCGGCTGGGCGAGCTCAGATTTTTTATTTTTATATGTTGGTAAATTGTGCATTTTTTGCTTGAAAAATGATTGAATTATGTTGTTCATATCTTCCGGTTAAGGTTTTTATGCCTTTAAGTAAATCTGCATGCAATATTTGTAGAATTATAAAAAATTTAAAAGTTGTTTAAATGCGGCTAAGCCTAATTATGGTTACGAAAGCAGCCATATTTTGTTTACATTTGAAACTTATCATCTGTGAAAAACTTTTTTTATTGTTTGTTTGTTTACATTCTCCATTATAAAATGAATTAGATGTAACGCTGTTAAGTAAACCTAGTGTCAGAGTGTCTCTATGGTTAACAAGTATAGTGTTTTTTAAACAGTGCATTTATTATATTGTGGCTTATGCGCTGTCTCTGAAGTGGATTTAATTCAATGTCTAAAAGAAATTTAATAAAATGCAGGAAAAAATGCATATAATTTAATATTCCGTACAAGGAAAATCATATGATGTACATATCAGATTTTTACATTTGTTACTTTAGCTTATTTTACAGAATTAAAATTCTTTGAAAACCTTTTGAAACTGGCAAATTTGACTAGCAGTATAATTTAATATACTATCTAAGTATATAAATTAAACATTGGCATGATTTCAAAACAAATTAAGCTTTTCAAAGCTATGAATATCTGGTTGGTTTTTCTTATTTTATTTGGCTCAATATATATACAAAATAAAATATATTGTTATATAAGCAGCTGAAAAAAATGCATTTTAAACAAGTCTTACTAAAGAGTACAGTTCAGAAATGAAGGAGAGTCAGCAAGAGTAGTTTTGTTAATTTAGCACTTTAAGCCTGATAATATGTCTTTTTTAAGATAAGTAATGAGAATGAAAAGAATAATGTTCTCAGAAGAAAATGCTAAAATTAATCAAATGGTAAACTTAACTCCAAGAGTTATTAATAATGTAAACCCAAATAAGAACAAAACAGAATATAAAAATTGCCAAGTAATAGAGAAAGTCAGACATTAAATCGCCAGACAGCTTGGTTTTAATTTTAATTAACAACATAAAATTAAGGGGGAGGAAAAAAAAAGTAAATTCAGTTTGGGTTTAGATTTTGAATAACTCTGTCAATTTTGAGAGCAGTCCATCCTTTGGGAAATTCTCCAGAATAATCTCCCTTTTTAAAAATAGCTATAAAGACAGTTTTTTTTTTTAAACCTGATTTTTTAATTTTACATGGACATGTTCTTTTTCGACAAGGGATGCCCTCCAAGTATTAAGATTAGGGTTTCAGCAACTATAAAAAATTTCGAGAAATATTTTGAACTTTTGTATTAAAGACAAGAAGAGTTAATATTTTTCTTTTCCTAACTGAAATGCTATTTATGATTTTGGTCATATTTATATTAAATTAATAAAATTCCATTGTTACTTAAAAGAGCATGTTTGTCTCAACATTTAATATTATCAAAACAGTCATAGTCAAATGTGATCACAATAAGTGGTGCCTGTGATAAACAGCACACAATCAGAAATTTGAACTTGGACGGAATTTAAAGTTGGATTCTGAATCATGAACTGTTTTTACACAGTAAGTGTGCTTGTAACGTTAGAGAATTGCGTGTATCCAAAAAAATCAATTATGGCTATTTTTTAAATTAAATTAAACACACTGGAAGCAAGTATTCACTTCTAACTTAACATATGCACGTTAATGATGTGTACAGATCTTTCAGGTGATGCAACTACACATTTCAATATTGATATTATGAACAAGGACACAGATATAATTATGAGAACAAAATTCAAAACCAAGTTTGAGAAAAGTACAATCTAACATCTGTATAATTCAAACCACCATCAGACATGATAATTTCCATTATTTACATCAATTTTTCATAAAATCATAAATGTGGCATAAGGATACTAGTAAAAATAATAATATTTAGAAATGTTCATTTTACTGCTCATTAACAGCTTCAAAAAGATTTCAAGCAAGTTTTTACACACTTTTACTGAAACTATAGAGGTCCATCCACACTGGGGTTTATCTGAGCTAATGGAGTCAGTTCCATGTTTTGCCTAGCTTCACTTACAAGTACAGTTCAGATTTTTCAGCTCACTGAGCTATGAGGAAAAACTTGTTTTGGAGGTGGGTCGGCTACGTCAGACGTATCTGTTAACTCAAATAAACCTCAGTGTGAAAGGCCCTTTAAATGCAAATACGGTTAACTATGGACCATTATGGAATTAACAATAAATTTATGAGCTTTAATGGAGGAAATTTTATGCAAGTCAGTGTATGTCAAAATAGTTATTAAGCAAACTAAGTTGTAGAGTCTCACTTCTTTCAGTAAGATACATTCTAAATAGAACTAAGCAACTTATTGCTATGTCTACAATTCAAATGGAAACATAAGAAAGATGTAAAAGATCCTTTTAGTAAAAACTCAAATACATGAACAGAAGGCACTCCTGGTGCTTACAAAACCAGCCAGCATTAATGGCATAACTCAAAAGTAGCAAATTTAAATTAACTCTAAGTCTTAAATTGACCAAAGGCTAAGCAAAAATATTTAACATGCAGGTTGGCTCAAACCTACACCAGCATGAAAAGCAACATCACCTGATTAAAGCAAAGCCATAGACAGTAATGCTATCATACAATATCAACTAGTAATACAGCCTTTGGGACTCAGACTAAAGCAATTTCAACCCTCACTTAAATGCATGCAAGCTAAAATTTGCATTCTGGCAGGAAAATGGAGAAGCACAGTTTCTGAACACAAAATAACTGGTTAATTTAAATAAATAAATTACAAAGTCTTCAGAAACCATTCCATAAATTTTAAATATTCTATGTAAATCAAGAGCATAAGTTGCTTTAAAAAGTAGCAAATCTGGCAGATATGTTATTTAAAAGAAAGATACAGTACACTGTGAAGTTTATTATAGTCTGCATATTGTTTGTACGCACTTTTGATGAAAGATACTTTGGTTATGATCTATAAAAATATTTTAATGCCTCTTACTATTATTATCACACTGTTCTAATAAGGTTTTAAAAAGATCCTAATCCAAGTACTATAATAAATATATTTTTGACCCTTTAATCAGAGCAATATAAGAGATATTTTAACACCTTTTTTGGTACTTACGTACTATGACGACTACTTCAGCGATATTTGGTGATAAAAATTTTCATTGCGGATTTTTGGTTTACCTTTATAAATTCTTTTAAAAATAAAAGTCCTAATTATAAAGGAACAAAAACTTGAAAACCAAAAATCCTGAATATATATATATATAGCCTTCAGCAATATTATTTTGGATTTCATATATTAATGCCTTCCGACCTGGATCTCCGACTAGAAATGTTTCTTTTATCTCTTGGCAAATTCCATCAAAGACCCACTGTTGTGGCAAGATACAACAACCTTAATTATTCTTTCGACACGGAACAAGCTTTTGTCAATCATTCCGGGCCCTCCAATTTTAATATTTCGATTATCCTACAAATCCTTCACACACACGCATATAATTATTCCAATTGATAACAGTCTTATCAGATAAATCCAACTGATGTTTGCACCATTTTATGGATGCCTGTTCATATGACCAAATGTAAATAAATCTTAAAGCTTTTAAAAATTCAATACGACTGTTTTCAAACCATATACCAATTTAGACACCAAACTTTTGTTGACAATTTTTGACATTGCATCTCCAATACAATCCTGAATTATAAAACTTTATATCATGGGCGTTTTTACAAACACGTTCTTCGGGTAAAATTCCAACTCTGAAAAATTCTATCGCTTCCTCTTCATTTCAAGGAAGTTGGAAAATGCTAATATCCATTGGGAAAAAAATAATCAAAGTGTTTAACCTAAATGTAATAATCTGCATAAATAGAGCAAAAAAAGGTGTGGTAATAGCAAGTGTGGGACTAGCGCAATTAACACAATACTCTATATTTTAGCACCCTCTATAACCTATGTTAGCGCACAAGTTTTTTCAGGTAGTCTTCATATTATTTTTTCGGTTGCCAGTTCTGGCAAGATATTTAGGTAGTCTTCATAGTACGTAAGTACCCCTTTTTTTATATTTGTGCCTTTTTGATTCAGTATGAAAAGCATTTTAGGAGATTTATCCATTCAGTAAAAGTATTAAGGCAACTTTTACGATTATTTACAAGAAGAAATTTCATAATTGCAATGAAAACTTTCGTGACGCCCACTTCTGAAAAAAGCCAAGATTTCCAACAGTTAAATAATAATTTGAGCATCACCTAACACAAACACTATCACAGAAAAAGACCATAATAATCTTCTGAAACTCTAGGTGGTCATGTCAAAGAGACTTCACTCCACTCTTCTTTTCTGCATTTCAATAAATGAAAATACTTTTCTAGTAATCAAAATTTTTAATTTTTTACTGAACATTCTATCAAAACCTCAGTTTTGTTTCTGTCAGCACATAACAACAATATAAATAAACGTACTTCAACTATATCCTGAATTACAAAGACTACTGTTATTACTTAAAAAATAATAATTATATCTTACCCGGGCTGTTTCATGGTCAACAGGAAGTTGACAATACAACTCGCAAACTGTAAAAAACAGAATAATAATAAGACTCTTAGTTTTAAAACAGATTAAAACATTAAATTTTAAAACAGTTTTAAACATTTTAAACATGAAAATGCATCTAACACTCCAACTTACTTTTAAGAACTATGTCATTTTGATGAGGATCAATTTCTAGAGATCTAAAATAAAATAATATGCTTTAAAAATTTCTGCTGAAATTAGACTTAAAAGAAACAGAACATTAAACATAGCTAAAAAATTATGAATCTTACTCTAGATCTGAAATCATATAAAAAATACAACTGAATATTCAAAAAGAAAGTATAAAGCTCGTGGGGAGCCAATAACAAGAAAGCAAATTGAATATGTTTTTTCATGATATTTTTAAATGTTTTTTTAAACCCAAAACAAAGCCCACACATTATCCTTTCTGCATTATATTTTAATAAAAAGAAAAGATTTTAGATCTAAGAAAAGATCATAAATAACAACACTAAGATGGTGCAGCTTTTCTTAAAATATCATTTTAAATGCAATATTAAATTTTTTAAACTTCCAGTAATTTTGCTTGAAAGAGCACTTCAATTAAAAGAAAGAAAATTAGCATGTTATTAAATAATACCCAAGATCCATTAAATACAAGCATTTTGTTGAAACCATTTATAAATTGGTCAAGATACTCTGCAGTTATTGAGAGCGGATTCAGAAATGTATGGATGTCGCATTTATGTATGCATATATATATACATTTTTAATCTGGTCCCGATAACAGAAAAGTACCAAAAAAATTATCTGATATAAAACATATTTTCTATCCTGTTTATCAAAAAACGAAAAAATGCTGCTTGTGCTATTACTTATAATTTCAATACATGTATAGAAGATAAAAATCTTTCATCTTGATATACACATATTTCAAAAATACACCATTATTATCAGATCAAAATTCTGCATCACATACAATCCTAAACAGCAGAAAAAAGCTAATTTTCCTATAAAATATTGATACTTTCCCATTATGCACCTGTCACACATTTTGGAATGTGTGTGCATAATAAAAAGCTACAGAATATGTGTGTGGGCGTAAAAAAAAAGTACCACTTTGTGTGTGTGAGCCATCTGTAAGCTTTTTTAGGTGAAAATGCGCTTTAGCCCACTGCTTGGCGATGTTTTGAAAATCGCCAATTCAGCGCGTTTCTAAGAAACGTCTTTGCAATTGCAACCTTCCCGACACGCTCCGCGAAAACCTATTGTAAACAAAACATAGAACTAAAGCATATACATAGAATTCTAAAGCATAAATTAGTATGGAAACTGTTGCCACAAAAAGATAATAAAATAATATGCAAAACGAACATTATGATCATTAAAATAATTGTCAGTTAGGTTTAAATTAATTATTTACATTTTATGTTGTAATACTTACACATTTTATACCGTTACATAACCTTCCCGACACGCTCCGCAAAAACGTAACCAAAATGGCATCCAAGAAAGAAGGAATTTTTTTTAAAAGGGCATTAAAATTACAAACGATACCATGTACACACCATTCCATTTTAACTTAAAAAAACATCTGCGAATTGCACAATGTAAGCAACATACACAAAAGAACAAAATAAGCTAAAATAACGAAAATAAATTACAAGAAAATGCCATGTGCACAGCGCTCCTTTTAAACTTAAAAAAAAAGTTTAGCGAATTGCACAATGTAGGCAACGTACACATGTTATACGGAGTTACCCATGGCGCGTTTATTGCTCAGTCAAAAACAATAGCCGCCAAGCAGTGGGCTAAAGCGCATTCCAACCGAGCATAAGTACTCCTTAAAAGCATTCTTGCCATAATTAAAAGGGTTAACTATATCGGAAAATCTCAGGGTGATAACCACATCATCTCTTGTTTTCAAAATATTGTTATGAATTTCTGCCATCTAAGCTTCTGGCAGCTTTTCTATGATTTAACTTTGTTTCAAGAAGAATTCCTGAAGTTACCCACGTTACAATTAATACAAAAATATAAATACATGATAAATTCATAATTTTTTCAACATACATATATATAACTTTCAGAGATTATTTGATGCAGCCAAAGATGGAAATAAAAATACATCTCCCAATTTATTTAAAACTATGAATAGTTAATAACAAAATTGAGTGGCTAAAAACTGTAGTAAATTTAGCTGTAATAAATAAATGCAATGTAAAAATTAATTACCAAAATTTTATTTAAAACTTTTATACTTCATAACACTTCGTATGAAAGTGTACTTATATATACTTTTATAATATTGACAGAAAAAACAAGTCACTTCCCTGACTGGGCAAAAAATAAAACAACTTACACACAAATTTTTCCTTAATTTTTTTATAACTTGTCATAATAAAGTAATACTTGCAATACTCAAAAGAAACTGGGAATATATATGGATTAAGTGATTTATCTTGTCACTTAATCCACAGATGTAATTTAAATTTTCATAACACTTTTTTAAAAATTTGACTTTTATATTTTGTTCTATGATGTATATAAAAACTAATCTGAAAAGCAAATATCATCAATAGAAAAAAACTGAAACCTTTTGTAAGACTGTAAAGCATTTTCAGGATTATTAGTTTCTTCATAAATTTGAGCAAGTAACTTATGAGATGCTGCATGATGGTCTCTCACACTAAGAAATCCCATTAAATACCTGAAATAAAAATTCATTTAATGCATTAGATTTAGCCACATTACAAGCTATTTGCCCCTATTCTAAAATCAGTAACATATTAAATTTTGATATCTTACTTCTTAGATGATTCATAATCCTTCACTTGAAAATAAAGTCTTGCTAAAGTATATCCTCGTAAGTTTTTCTGAAAATGAAAAACTTGAATTAGAAACAAAGTATATTTTGAAGAGATTACAATTTAGAAAAGCATAACTCAAAAATACCTAAATTACCAACGAAAGTAGAGCAATAATTATAACGAAGCACATAAATGTCACGGAACTGTTTTCAAAGAAGCCCAACCACCCGACTTTATATTACATGACAAAACCCTGAAAACTAGAAGGCAATCTTTTCTACCAGAATTTCAGGTTGGCAATCGACATAAACCCAACAATGTTCCATGTTTTATCTACCTGGTCACTTATGAATTAGTATAATCACCAAGAGACAAATGGTTGAAACTTGGAAAAAAGTATACATTACTGGTTAGGCAAAATATCGCAAAATGATACACTAAATTCGGAGTTCTATTAAAGGAACTCGAATAAAATACATAAAGTTATTTTAATAAAAAGAGAACAACTGAAAATTTTGGGGACTTATTGGTATGCACTAGAATAATATGAAATGGTTCCTTTATTTCCAATAGTAATTGTTTAGCGAACACATTCAAAATGGTATTGAAACAGATTATTCTGTGTACCTCACAGAAATCCTGAAAGTAAGAAAAGATCACAAGTGGTATTACACTGTTGCTTATTCCTGATCCAAATCTTGACACCAGCAAGCATGATGAGGACAATAAATTTACTTACAATAATTATTTCTATGACTTTTAAGTCATTATGCATTGTTATTAGAGCTCCTTCTAGATTTATAATAAATGCATTTCAGTTCTATATTTAGTAATATCTAACCTAAACAAATTACAAACTAGTCAGTTACCAATCCTTACATGGAGTCACCCAATCGGTACAACACCATCACGACCCCAGTGGCGATGGTTACGTTATTATGCACCTACCTGCCAACACGGAGACAAAATACATCACTCTACATGCCTCATCCCACAAATGTTTAATAGACTCAACTAGCCACACCCAACAAACAAAGCTGAACACGGCCCACCACCATACTAATCAACCTCATAAACACAATCAGCTGAAAACAAATCACAACAACAAAAAGTTGTACCTTATCATTAGCATGACAAATGCTGGAGAAAGGTATATGGAAGTCAGCTTGCAAAACCAGCCAATGCTTGCAAATTCGAAAGAGTTGAACTACTTGATTTCAACTCTTTTGATTTTGTGATGAAGTAAAGTATTTCACTCTCACGACATGGACTCAAGTTCTTCACCAAGGACTTTGTATAACATTCGACTTGACCCATAGATGTTCACACGAGCAAGCCTCCACTAAAACATTGAAAGGCCAGAGACAACCACTCTGCAGCTGCCACAATATCACATTCAAACATGCGAAAATGACCACTGAGCAACTGAGACCACAATAATAATAATAAAAAACACTAAATGCAATCGTGAAGAGACCATTGGCTGTTTGGTTACATAAGCAGTTGATTTAATGATAATAGCAGCCAAAATAATAACGTAGCACCTGTCTATTTGTATATACAAGTAATTTAAAATTACAGAGCAAAAATGTTTCTGCAGGGACACTGTATCTAAGTGATACAGTGAGCAACACATAAAAGTATTTCACTGGCAAAAATCATCATTCCTTGCATCTATGCTATAAAGCAGCAAGGATTTATTTCATGTTATTATGCATAATTTCATTTCAAACAACTCAAAGTGTTTAGTTTTCTAAATTTTATTTCACATTCAAAATTTTTCAGTGCAGAAGCTATTTTGGCAATAATACTTCCCCTCCAAATAATAATAATAATAAAGAAAAATGACATAAGTTCTTTAAGGTCATACAGAAGCACTACAGTCTCAGCCATTAGAGGAAGTGTTCCGAGACCTTATTCAATTTTTTGCAACTGAAATTTTCATTTAGTAGATCACCAATCAATAGTAATTTAACTAAATTAAAATGAAACACTTTGACAAAGAGTAACTGTTTCGGGAAAGACTTCATAAAAAACCGACTCACATTTATAATAAATATAGAGGAAAATGAAAAAACCGAATACATGAAGTCCATTCAGCCAAAACAAGCTTGCAATAAATTACCCACTTTTTCAGCTTTCGCAATTTCGCCAATAGTAGTTTGGTTTAAAGACAAAAATTCTTCATTGATATTTATGTTTATGATGTCCTAAAGCTTTCGAAGGAAAGGTTTCTGTTCTAAAACAATTCTGATAATACCTTTATGCATCAAAGTACATACACAAAGAAATGTTCTCATATTACTTTTTTAGTGTTTTGCACACTCTTCAAACATTTTTCTACAATTTGCGAGGACCCTGCCCGAGCGCAGTTAAAATAATGAAACTGAAATATTTTAATGTCTCTCTACAAACTGTATACTTGACTCGGGACTTAAATATCCTGAAATCTTTCGTATTATGTGACAGATGAGCAGGATATTATTTCTTTATACTGACGGAGAGTTGCAGGATTCATATCACAAACATATTTTTTTATTAGCACATGTTCCCATCGAAAAAAAATAATCAAAACACAGAACTTAAGCCTACGTTACAGCCAGAAACACACACATTATATTTTACACATTAATGTTTACTGACTTCGCATAAGATCACAAACGCTAAAAATTAATTATCTCACCTCATTTTCGCTACAAATTTTATTTAAAACATCAGTTGCGTGTTTATCAACGTCTTTCTTTGTGCGAAACATTTTTACGCCTTCAACGTACGTATATTAACTTTAATTTTTCATATATTAAAAGGTCCTCCAATAAAAGGATATGCACATGACATTAACATGAAGATTAACGCATACATGTAGATTACCAGAATGCAAAGTATATCAAATACAATAAACGTTAGAAATGTGCAAACCAGCAAAATATCGCACCGACGTAGCGCAATTCACAAATTAGAAGTCGAAGTAATATTAGCCTCTTTCAAATTTCTAGTAAAATCGAGAGGCTTATCGTATAGCAAAATTAATACAAAGTAAAGTAGATTTACATCATGTTGTTACATACAATTTCATTTCAAATAATGATTATTTTTTACATGTTAAGCTCAAAACATTTAGTTTTCTACGTTCACTTCATATACAAGGTTTTCAGTAGACAAGCTATGTTAGCAATAATACGCCCTCCCTAAATAATAATAAATAATAGTAACAGCAGTAATAATACATAAAAATAAGTATTTTAAAAGCTCATTCAGAAGTAGGTCTCAATTTAAGGTCGCAATCGTTAAGAGAAATGTACTGAGATCTCATTCAATTTTTGGCAATTGAAATTTTCGTTCACTAGGAATAACTGAATTCAATTTTGAGTTTAAAAATAAGTTTCTTCACTACGTCTAACTCTAATTACAAACCCACTTACTGAATTTCATTATTATTACAGTACAAATTATTACAGTACTTATCCAGTAAAAAAAGCTTAGAAATCTCGTTTTTCACTTAAAAATAAGTATAATTACTACATTAATATAGTACTAACTGCACATTATACTATGCAGTTAGTAATTTAACATGTAAATATGCACAGGGCTGACATTAATGATTCATTAAGTAAAAAAAAAATATAATTTGGAACGGATCCAGCCTAAAAGTGTATTACACTAATTTTAAAATGTTATTTTTTCAATTTTGATTTATTTTGGCCCAGTCAAAGATTTTTTTTTTTTTTTTTTAACTGCTGTCAGACATATTCTAAACGAATGAAGAAGGCGAACTTGCCATTAACTGTTGTCATGGCAACATTGTAGTGCGCTGCTTAAAATGCTTTTTCTCGGAAAATTTCATTTGCGAACGCTTTTTCTATGTCTTTTGCATAGACATATATTATTTAACCAGAATGAGTGGAGATGATACATTGCCTCGCTTAGAACTTTTGTCAACTATAGCCTTTCAAGGTAATATTTCATTTTAATCTTTTTAAACTGGATTTTTTGCTTTAAAAATATTGAAAGTATTAAGAACTTGAATTATATTGATTTTTGGTTAAAATGGTAACCAAATGTAATTTGTGGTATGTGTTATTAAAATACTTAAAGCAAATTAAATATGTTTATTTCTTATTAGAAAAACTATTAATTATTTTGTGCTGCTGTTATCAAGGCCGGCGCCAGAGCCGGCGCAGCTTGTGGGACCACATGGAGAGGAAAATTATTAGAATGTATTGATTGGACAACAGAATTTTGGAGCCAAGGGAAAAGGAAAGCGGAAAAAGCTATAGCTGCTATATAAAATGGTCATAATCCTCATTATTAGTGCATTGCTAATACATAATGTGGATTAAATTTTCCAGTTAGGCATTTTGGAGTTTTGAAATTTTTACCTCGCTTTAATAACTATAATATACATCCCTTTATGCAGTTTTTGATAAATGTTTCTAATTATTTGCGAATTACATTTTTACAACATTAAAATTTTTATATTTTCATTTTTAATGTTTTTAAAATTTGAAATCTGAAACTCAGAAATTTTATATTTTTAAAGGAAAAATAAGAAATGGTCTTGTGTTTCATTGTGACAAAAAACACATAGCTTATGCAGCTGGACAGACGGTGATGGTAAGAGATATCGGTAATGGAAAAGAATATAGACTTTCTGGGCATTCAAACACAGTTTCCTGCATTGCTGTTTCTAAAGATGGTTCTCTTCTTGCTTCTGGCCAAGAAAATTTCATGGGATTTAAAGTAATGTGAACTTTTTTTAAATCTACACGTCTTTCAAATTGTTTTAAAATCTATTTAAAACATAACTTATCTTTTACAATATAAAAGGCCTAGGTCAGAATAATTCATTTTATTTCAGTACAAATAATTATTTAAGACTTATTTGGAGGCCTATGTTTTAAATAGTTTAGTGTTATTTCTCCTTTCCCAAAACACAAATTTCCAAACATAAAAACATTAAACAACAAATCTTTTAACAAAAACTAACACAGAAACACCAATAAATAAATAAAATGTCAATTTTTAACATACCTTTTCTTCACGTGTATACGTTGACAATCCTCCACATAAGCAATTCAATTAAATTAAATTTTTGGTGGTTTCAACTGTTCATTTGAAAGGCCTTCCAGCAGTCTGAAATTATTGTCATCTCTGGAAGAACACTCATTTATGTAAGCAAGCGATACTTACGGAAAATCCCGTTGGCAAGAGACGCCGCCAAACCAAAAAAAAAACATTTACTAAATACAAGAAAAAAATGTTGTATTCATATTTTTCTTTCAAATTTATTATATTGTCATTTATTTGTATTTAATTTTTCATTAAAAATTTCGATTATTTTTTCCAGAATATCGCCATATCGGGCCATTAACACATTTTTTTGAGGCCGGTAAGATTCCATAACTTTTCGAAATATTCAACAGCATGCTCTTCTGTAGTAAGCAGGTCCCAAATTTTAATCATTTTTTTTCCAAAAATACGTGATAGAGGGGGGAAAAAAGGAGTCTTTACTCAAGGATAATAACTAACATGTGTAATCAAGGTTACAGCAAACCCAGCGTGTTTGAAGAAGACTTTTCCATTTTGGCAAAAAATTGCATAGTTTGGAGTCTTTTCTTTAATAGGCAAAAAGGGTCGACGGAGTTTTTAAGTACCAAGCAAACATTCAGACGACCTTTCAAGCACTCTTTATTTAACTCTTTCAAAATTCACAATGTATTGACTTGACACTAACAGACTATGCCTCACTCAGGCAGTAACTCAAATGACAAGAAGTAAACTTAAAATTCAAAGATATTAACACAACAGTACACTTTTCTCCAGAGCTCAGATAATCCTGTTATCTAAAACCATGTCAAAGTCTCATGGCAGCAAAGTAAAAGCAGTTATGTCAATTTAACCAGCAATAAATGTAGAAACAGAAGCTCACGCTACAAGGGTACAGTGCTTGCCCACTCTTTTTTCACTTTCTTCTAGAACTCAGTTTTTAAACCTTTACTCCCAATGGTAGAATTTGCATTCCTTCATGCACGTTACCAAATTTAAGTATTCTGGCATTGACAATTAGGGAAATGAAGGCTTATAGGAAAGAAAGCATAAATTTAACTGGTAAGCGAAAATAAATATAAATCCCTACAAACTCGCCAAAGAAAAGATTTTGTAGCTTGTTGATGACACTGTGACTGTAACTTAACTGTCTTGCCATTTCAGCCTGTGATTTCTGTTCACAACCTACTTACCAACTTACTGAATCAAGTAGATTACTGCTCTGAAACACTGTGCACATATTTCAGGCACAAAACTTCAGTACTTTCTGAGCTTTTCCCAGAGAGTTATGTTGGCCTTCAATAATATAAATGTTTTTCGCACTTCGTGCTGTTGTGCTGTTATTAGCTACATTTCATTTTTTTTTTTTATCTTTTGCTTCTTTAATCCTACAGAAGAAAATTTATTTGCTCCTTAACTGTTAGATGGCAATATGTTTGATTAAAAAAAAAGATAGAGAGGGAATTATAACAAATTTGTAATCATTTTACAGTTTATTTATTTATGTATTACATATTCATATTTTTTCAGGCTGATGTAATTATATGGAATTTTCAAGAGAAAAAAATTTATGGAACTCATTCTCTACACCGTGTGAAAGTAGAAGCTGTTGCTTTTTCCTGTGATTCAAAGTATGTTATATCATTAGGAGGCCAAGACTGTGGCAGGTAAAATTTGTTGCTTTTATTAAACTTTCTAAGTCTTTTAAACGTCTTGCTTCTTTGTTATTTGAAAATTTCAATATCCATTTATTAAGACTATTGTTTTAAAGAAATACATTTAATATTATTTAAAATGCAAGCATTAATCATTTGAATTTTTGGGGGGGGGGTTGCAGTCATTTCATTACGAAGAAAGAATGACAGTATGTTGTATGACAGTATTTGTATATATAAATATAGTTGAACTTCTGTAAATGGGCACACCTGTTTGATGGATATTTCCAGAATCTTCAGAGTGTCAAAGACCATTGTGTTTCCATTTAATAGACACTCCCTAATAATGGAAAAAGGCTTGGTCTCATGAGTATCTGTTAACAGGTGTTTTTATTGGGCATCTAATTATATGCATTTGTGCATCTAATTATCTGCATATTTTTCTGAAATGCAGTAAATTTACAGAAAAATCTGATATTTTAGCTTAAATTAAAATTTTACAATAATTTTGCCGTCTGAAGTATTGCCTAATTGAAAATAAAATTATAGTGAGGCAGAGTTAGAAGTCCGTAGGTTATGGCATAGAATTTAATGCAGTTTGCTCATTAAATTCTGTGCCATAAGATAATGGTTGAAAGACTATTTTATGGTCTACATAGGGTGTTTTAAAGATGAGAGATTCAGCAGGTAGCTTAGTTAAAATCTTAAATGTTAACTAAAAATAAAATGTTATACAGCTAATGTTTCTCTTAATTTTAAAGTTAAAAGCTTTCTTTCATGCCTCATGAACATTTGGAGGTTACGAAAATAAAATATATTATATCTTCATCCTAAAAATAAGTAATTTACTACAGTAGAAGTCCAGAAATCCGCAATGCTTGGGACCAGAGGTTGTGCGGATTTTAGGATTTTGCGGATTTCAGGGCAGAAAAGCCAAATCATAATATTAGACTAAAAATGCAAATTAGGTACATTTACTTAATATTAGGTACATTTACTTAAATTATTATGTATAATAATATATATTATTACATTATTTTATTATATGCATTAAATTATATATATATATATTCATTTATATTAGTGATTACAGAAATATTTTAAAGCATTAAGGACATATAGAATAGAGACGTGTAAAAATAAGGGATAAAGCATAACTTTTTTTTTTACTTGTTTCAAACATTTTTCTGATAGAGGTTCGTTTTAAAACTTTAAGTGCTCCAGAGTAGGCTTTTTTTGTAAATTTTACATGGTCATAATCTCATGGTCTGTGACACAGCTCTGTTGTTCTAAATATTTTAGGTATTTTTCATCATGTTCCAAACCCTTATTTAAAGATATTTTCTCACTCGTATCAAATTCATTATCTGTGTCGGTGTTGGAATCATTTTCTTGCTGTGGCGAGTTCAAGACAGAGCCAATGATTTCATCATCGGTTATCTGAAATGCTAGTGTTGTCTCATCTGAATGCATCATCCATACTAAAAACCTCTTCTGGGCTAAGATTTTTTTCTGCCACTAACACAGAATCATTATTATTCGGTAATTATGACGTCATTATTGGATAAATACTTTTTCTTCGCTATTTCATTCTCCATTTTGTGGTTTCTGGAACCTATAAATTCAGTGTTTATATTTTGAGAGGCAATGCAGATTTCAGGAGTTGGCGAATTTCAGGTCGGCGGATTTTCGGTATTTGACTGTATTACAATTTCGGATACTTTGTAAGATAAGTTTATTCATCTGTTGCATTCATACTTATTTTCTGTGATAGATTCCAGGCAACTTTTTCTAGTATGGATTAATTTTAAGCATATTTTATAAACGTCAGTGGTTGAGTCTCGCTGTTTTTGATAGCCCCAGTCTGTGTTCAGTTTGATATGCCATATATTTAATAGTTTCATAAACTTTTTTAGGCTTTCTCTTGTCTCTTGTAGTTTTAAATTTAACCACATCTTAAACTTTTCTTCATCTGATTATATGTATTGAAAAGCAGCTTTTCTTTTTTTGCTGCAAAAGTGCAAAAATTTGCACTTTTTCAGCTGAAGATGGTGGTACGGTAAAAACCATCGAAACTAATCCTGTGAAAATTTGAAAATGTAATGCTGATTTTTGTTGTTTGACTTCTAAATTAATGGTAACTCATAAGTTAATAGCTGCTTGCTGATTTGAATCTGGTAAAAGACCCATGTATGAAATGGCAATAAAGAAAAATGGACATCATGTTAACTGAAGTCTTTACATTTGCTTTTATTAATTCTTGCAATTTCTTTCATTAATTTTTATTTGAAATTATATTAATACAGTAATTATTTCAAGTGTTGGAAAGGGTTATTTTTTAGTGTCTGATTGGTATAACAAAAAATAGTATATTTAGAGTATATGATGTATAGCAGGGGTTCTCAATCAAGGGGAAATTTCATCCTTTCAGCAGAGAAATGCAGTTAGTCTTTCATTTAGCTGTTAAGTAATTAGTTTTAGTTTATGAATCAAAAAGACTATTTTTATTCAGGTTTTGGTATCTAACAACATTTTCTATGCTTTTTGTTGTTTAATAAGATAAAATATGCACATTGTTTTCTTTGAAAAGAATTACAATAATGGTAGATACATAATTTTGTAGTAATAAAATATAATCACTGGTAATTTACTCATCTAAGTAAAACACAGTCATTTGGTAAATCATGATGTTTGGGTCCTTTGATCTGTACTTTATTATGTAAAGACTAACTTAAGAAAAATCCAGTGGTCTAATTACTGCTCAATCTAAAAATGATACTTTGAGACTAAAATTATTGCTATTTATTCTTTCTATTTCAAATTTCATTCCCCCAAAAAAATGTTAATAATAATTTGAATTTATTTAAATTAGGAATGTTTTAAACTTTTAAGTTACAATATTAATTTAATTAAATGAATTATATTTTAATTGCATCATGTTGTTTATATATCTTTGAACCCTATTTAATTTTTTCAAAATACAAAGTAAAATATGTTAATCTTTGTAAACATAGTACTTATTACATTGAATAAACAATGCAGCTTGGTACCCTTTCATAACCTTTTAGTTGCATAACTTGTTTGGGCCAGATTAGTAATTATTTTTCAATTAGATTAGTATTTAATTTGAACTAGATTAATGATTATCAGATTTATGAAATAGCTTACTCTGTACCAAAATTATATATATGTCATGAACTTAATTATCCAGTATGTGACAGTTTGTTTCTATTCTTTTAATAATTCTTGCGACTGTTGTTAATTTTTTCTTTTATAATTTCTTTGTATAAATAAATATAAATACATAATCTCCTTTTTATCGACTAACTGTAAGCTTTCTTATTCTAGTGTTGTTATCTATGATATAGATGGCTTAGCACCACTATGCGGAAATACTGCAGCACCCCTAGCTGGTGGATATGCCAACATAATCCGTAGTGCAAATACAAGAAATGACATTTTTATTTCTGCTGGAAAGTAAGTAATGATTTCTTTATGGGAAAGGAAGATTTTAAAGTGTATGTTTTAAGCCACCATAGGCTTCCTAATCTCAACATTGAAGAGATCTAGGTAAGCATTATTGATCTGAGAGGCAGTAAGTGAACATTGAGAAACATGGGTCCACCCGAAGGGTATAGTGGTTAGGAGAGCCTGATTGGGATACCAAAGGGCCCAAGTTTGAATCCCAGTGAAAGTGTAGATGTAAAATTGTCTGTTCCTTCATAGGAGGTAACAGTGGTCACCTATTAGGTGCCTCCATAATAAAATGGCCACCACTTCTGGTCATAGTAGTGCCTAGAAAATAAATAAATAAATAAAATAAAATAAACCTCAAAAAGGGAGAAAAAAGGTTGCAGATTTATCATATAACAGACGTAGAGAAGGGAGATATCTATTTGAAGCAAAATGAGTGAAAGTTCTTTTTCTAATGATGGGAATGTGTTTTATACATTTTAATTAGAATATACAAAAAAGTAGAATTTACCTGCTTATAATAATCATGGAATCACATTTAATTTCTTTTCCCTCATCTCAGATATTTATATTAGTGCTGGCTTCAAAATATAATTAAATTAGAATCTGTCAGCAGACAAATGTTATCAGATTATTCATTTGAATTTATGTACTCACAGACTGCTTGAATATTTCTTCTTGAATCATATTTCATTTCAGATATCGCTTTCTCTGCTGTTGATTAAGTTTTGTAAATTTGAAAATAATGCACCAATCCTGTACTTATAATGTAATAAAAAATTAATTAAATAAGTGTTGCAAAATGATGTAATTATATAGGAGAATAAAAATGCATGAAAATTAGTAAACATTTTAAAATAAAATACGGTATTGTTTTGAAATTATTTAACTAATATTAAATTATGTAATGTGCATGAAAGTAAGATTGATACAATGTGATTTTAGTGCATGAAAGTGATAAATATGCTTAGTTATTAAAGCTGCTGCATGCTATTAATAAAAATAAGATGAAAAAAATGATTGGTTGTTAAAATGTGTTGATGGTATCAAAAGGCTTGTGTGGCAAGATCGAAGAGTAATTAAATTTTAAAATGTGTTGATATTAAGAAAAGAATTTTTTTAACATTTAATAGATAAAATTTTAATGATAATAATTTTTAAAAATTGAGAGATATTCTGCTTACATTTTAGGATTAATTTTATTCACTTTCTTTAAAGTCATAAAGGAATACTTCATAATACTTTTGAAAGAACTAAATGTTTGTCTCAAATGTTGATCTAAAAAAAAATTTTTTTTTTAAATTAAGGTTAATCAGTTATCTTTCTAAAAGTCTTTTACTCTAAAAAAAAAGAAAGAAAGAAAAAAAAGTTAAAAAAATTACAATTGTTTAATTTAATTTTTATAGTTAAAATTTCTACTTAATATGACCAAGAATTATAATGCTTTATAATGATATTTTTTACCCATATATATATATAGGTAACTTATGCAGATTTCAAATATAAAATTGTTGTATCCATTCCAGTTAAATCTTGAAATCACTAAACACATATTTTCTCTAAAAAGAGGGAGATTCAGGAGTTTCTAAGGTATAAACATATTATCCCACTGACTGCTGAAATTGGTCACCATCGAACCATGAAAGTTGATGTTCCCATCAATCATTCCTATAGAATTCTAAAGGAACTGAAGCCTCTTTATTTAGTAAGCAATCAAAATTTGACCTGCTTCGTAAAAAGGCTTTCTTTGATTTCTACTATTTTGTTAGTCCTCTGATTTTACTGGAAACTTTGCTTAGAATACTATGCATGTCTTGTTCCTATCTGTTATTATTTTATTGGCATATTCAGCTGACCATATTGTGCCCATTAATGCTCATTTTGTTTTAATGATAGAATCCCATAATTTTGAAAATAATCCACTGCTTACTGTTTTATAGAAGCAATCTTTTTCTTTTCATTTTTTCCCAAAATGAAAAGGAAAATACTGCCATAATATTTAATTTATATCTTTATTCATAAAAACAAAATGTGGCTTATCTAGAATCAGTCAGGGTTATGTCAAATGAAAGCACAGTGTGTGTTGTTATGTGACACTTAAGTGGCAGTAAATTGTGCTGCTTGAGGACAGTTTAATGATTGATGAAATAATAAATTTCATTTCTCATCAGCTATTCAAAGGCAGCACCATTAGTTAATGTACGAAAAAATATTGAAAATAATTGAACCGTTGAATGAGAATGAAAAAGAAGATTTTTCACTAGTTAAATGAAAGCTAAAATTATGAAAATGAAACTGTATGTAAATTGCTTTATGCATTTAATTAAAAACATTATTCATAAATATTTTCAAACATTAAAAAAATGCAGTCAATATAATTAAAATTACAACTCATTATTTTTAGTCCAAAGGAGCAATCTGCCCTGAAGGACTACTAATTTTGTTTTGGCATGATGCGTTAATTCACTATAAATGTCAGTTCACTTTTCAAATTGTTGCCACCAAATATTAGAGTCCTGCATTATATTCAAAGAAATTAAGTAATGAGGATAAATGTATGTATGTTTCTCACATTGTGATAAAACAATGGTACCTAGAGCCATCAAATTTTGATTAACGTACATTTTCATCCGAATATGGGTATCTGGAAGCCCAAATTTGGAATTTGTTTTATTATCTATTTCATATTTTGTAAAACTTTAACGAATTTTTTATTAACAAACTTAATGATTTCAAAGCAAGTAATGGCAACACTGTATGGAAAGGGAAATAAAAACATTTTTGTCTCTAGGATGCAAGACTGTGTATCGGAAATTCTAAAGAAATGCTCATTTTAAAATTATTTTGCGATATTTCTGTTGAACTGAATTTTATGGTTTAAGTGCGAAGAACGTGATATTTAATAAATAAAGATAACCCACAAAACGTTAAAAAAATACCCCTTTGGGTATAATGTAAATTCATATTTTTTTTTTTAGACCAAAGGGGCAATTTGCCCAGGACTATTAATTTCATTTTGGCACTTTGTATTGTTTCACTTTTCAAATAGTTGCCACCAAATGTTATCGCCCTGCACTATGTTTAAATAAATTAAATAATGAACAATTTGCATAAATATAGTATGTATGTTTCTCTCATTGTGATAAAACAATGGTACCTAAGCCATCAAATTTTGAATAGCGTAATGCTTCTGTGAATATGAGCATCTGGAAGCCCAAATTTGGAATTTGCTTTATTATTGTTTTCATATTTTGTAAAACTTTAACGAATTTTTTATTAACAAACTCAAGGGTTTCAAAGCAAGCAATGGCAACACTGTACAGAAAAATCATTTTTATCTCCATCGTGTGAGACTGTGCATCAGAAATTCTAAACATATGTTCATTTTAAAATTATTTTGTTATATTGCTCTTGGTTTAAGTGTGAAGGACATGATATTTAATAAATAAAGGTAACATGCAAAATGTTAAAAAAAATGCTCCTTTGGGTGTAATTTAAAATCTGAGACCTTTTTTTTTTTTTAGCAATAGCTTGCGGGTTTGGAAAATAGATTTCAGACAGAGAAGAGTGACACCCACTAATGCATCAATAGGACGTATCAAAAGAGAAATAAAATGCGTAGATGTAAGCTAATATTTTTTTTAGTTATTGTTTTGTTTTTAATTAAATAATGTATTATATTTATGCATAATAAATTACATATATATATATATTGTCAATGCCACTTGGTATATGCGTCATTCCTATTATTTTAGATCATAAATCATAACTTAGTATTTCAAAGCTAGGTTAAGAATTATAGACACATATGAAACATGCTATACCATTAAATTGAAAGTTTGTATCAAAAATGTTAAGATGAAAATTTGTCAAAATACAATTTTCTATTAAAAAATTACCTAATTTTTTTTACTTAAAAATCCCTGAATTAATTTATTGCAAACTGATGAACATTTGAACCTATGAATTGATTCATTATTTATGGCAGTAGGTAAGCAGCGTCTGCCCTGCTTTCTTAAAACTAAGGAAAATTTTTCTGCTCAAAGAAATTAATTTCATTATTACAAAGACTATTCCACTAGTCTCATTAAAAGAAATTAAAGAAAAAGTGCATTAAAAGAAAAAATATACATATTATTTGAGAGAATATTTATGATGAGTTTTTGCTTATTCAGCATTATGATCTTTCTTGTCAGTGCACTTTTTCCAGTAGGGTTAGTCAGTCAGTTACAGTTTGATAGTCTTCCATGCTGAGTTTTAGAGAGCCTTTATAACAGAGTTGATTTCCTTAACACAGCAGAACTTCATCCCCATAATGGCTTTTTAACCGTGGTAAAAAGGAAGTAACTATAGGGCAAAAGATCAAGAAAATATAAAAGATGTCCCACCTCCTAGCTTTTCAATAGCTGCTGAAATGTCAAATGGCAATGAAAAGTGGTATTAGTCTGGAGAAGAATAAAGCCGCAGCTCAAAAATTGAAATTATTCTGAACAAATGACAGGGTGTACTCTGCCCTGCAACACTGCAGCATAATAAGCCCCACTTAAGTAGTTTCAGAAAAAATTGCGTGGTCAAGGACTATCCCATTACGACTGAAGAACATAGAGTCCATAATCTTGAGTATGCCTTTCAGAGTAATCAGAAGAGAGTCATTCAGCTCATACCTTATGATAAATGTCATCTTGTCAAGTTGAGCACATATGAATATATCCAAACTGGTTTTCTTGTTGCTTAGTCAGAATGTGGTAAAACGCTTGATGCAAATATTTCAGGTTCCAAAGCAATCACCATATATAACACTGAAAATGGTCTTGAAAACTACATAAATTCTGTTGGCATTATTCAGCCCAGTTTCAGTTGTTGGAACATTTGTTCATAAAACACCTGATATGTCATTCCATCCTCCAATAAAAAGTAGCAAAAGAAGCAAAATTTCCAGTATCTTGTTGTAGAACAGCATGTATTTTTCTTGGGGTTTTTATAATATATATATATAATTTTGTCAAATTTCCCATCCACAACTGTCCTGAACAATCTTAAGATCCAACAACTGTCTTGAACAATCTTAAGATCCGTTCCACAGATAAAAAATAATAACATTATATTCTATTTAGTTTGTATATAAAGTAGGTTGCTATATCAATTGTGACCTTCTTGCCTTCAGAGGGCCATGTACAGTAAGAACTCTTCTATTAATTTTCTTTGCTGAAAATTACAAAATTTATGTTGGATTGTGAGATGATGTTTGTTGATTAAATAATCAGATTTGCAAAGGAACCCTTTTTATAGTTTTGTGTACTTTTCTTGGGACCAGATTCAGAAATGTATGTATGCGTGTATGTGTAATCACACACATACATTATGTGCTACAATCATAAGATGTATACATATATGCATACATCTTATGATTTAGTTGTGAATGGGAGAAGGCACCACTTAACTCTGTAGTCATGCCTGGAGTCATGATAGATATATCAGACATGCAGGTTGTGTTGTAGCTATATGGAATTTCAAAACCCACAATAATTGGATAAACACAACACAGCTTTATTTCTTTGTGACTAATTTATTGAGACTAACATCCCAGTTTTACATACATGAATGGCATTTTAAATAATAGGTGCAAGTTGCAGAGTGGTTAATTACATGCCTGTGTAGTGACAGCATTTGAGAAAAATGACTGTATATTGAGCAGCTGAGGTATTTATAATTTTGTTTCATTTTTAATGGAGATTGGCTCACAACATTGCGGATAACTGCAGATGAAAGAGTTATTGCCAATTAAAGCGGTAATTTTCTAGTGATTTTTTTTTTCAGATTTTATATCTTACATACATATGTGCATGCAGATCTACATATATATGTGAATCTGGTCCAGATAACAGAAAAATACCAATGAATACCAATGATAACAGAAAAATACCAATTTTTTATGACCTTTCTCTCTCTCCACATGCATGCATGTGGGCAATAAGATGGAATAAAAACAGTAAACAACAAGTTTTAAGAAACTGGTAGCTAAATCATGCACTGCTGCAATATAGAGATAATTATTTTAAATTAAAATAAAATAAAAGTTAAAAGGGAATTAAAAAATCTTATTCAGATACAACAAATTAAAACAAAAATGAAATTTGCATTACAAGTATCAATCTGTATGTACATATGTATATATATATATACTGTATGTGTGTGTGCACATGTGTATGATAAAATTGAAATTAAAGTCATAGCAAATTCAAATATCTCAATCAATCTGAACATCTTATTTTAAAACCTTTATATATATATATACATGTGTGTGTGTGTGTATGTTAATAATGCAAGACACAGATTACTTTGTTTTTCTGAAATGATTTTAAGTTTTAAACTTTAATTGTCTTTTTTGGTTCAGAAACAAGTTGATATATTTATTTATTTTGTTGCACCAATTTCCTAATGGATGCAGCAAAAGATGTAAATTTCATTTTTCATTTTGGCATGTTTTGCCCCCTTTTTCTTGCACTTTGCCACTGTGCTACTTGTTTTTGGCTTTTGCATATGGTTTTTTTCTGAATTGAGTGTGGAATAAATTTTAAACATTTAAATCACATAGCAATCCATGATCAGAAACATTTTTCTGCTGCAGTAGTGATGAGACAAAACACAAGAAAAGAAGGACACAAACAAGGGAAAAAAACATGTTTATTATGCTTAGTACAGCTAAAATGTCATGGATGTTAAATTTTAGCATGCATTAACTGCCTAGCTGTGCATCTCCACCTGAATGCAATGGATGTTCAACACCGGATCATCAGGAGGGTACAGTGCATCAGCCAGCAAGATCACCAGACATTACTTTCACTGACTACTTCCTCTGAGATACATCAAGATACTGGTATATGAAACCCCAGTTAACAATGCTGAGGAGCTTGTTGCATGCATTTTGACAACTGCTGAGGAAGTCCGAGACACGGCCGGCATTTTCTTGAAGATCAGATCTGCCATGTACCGGAGATGTGAGGTCACTGTCTGGTGTCATAATTTCGAACACCTACTTTGATGATCATTGTCTGTTTGCTGGCAATCATTGTCTGTTTTTGCTCATATTTCTTCGTTTCTGCTACATTAAGCATAACAAACATGTTTTCTCACCCTGTTTGTGTCATTCCTTTCTTGTGTTTTGTGTTGTCACGACTGCTCCAGAAAAGCATTTCCGACCATGCATTGGTATGTGATTTTCCATCATCTAAGTGTACTCTATCTCTCCTGAAAGTTTGTAACCAATTTGCTCAAACACCCTGTATATATATATATATATGCAAGATATAATAAAATATCATAGCTGCTTTAAAAAGTAATTGGCGACCTCAAAATAAACATTCTAAATTGGTGCTCTCCCCCTAAATTCATCCTTCCTCCCAAATTTGAGGTCTTTCGAAATTATGTAACGTTTTAATGCAGGTACCTCCTGCCCAATCAAATAATTATAAACCAAAACTTTTCTCTAATTTGAACTAAAACCATCACTTCCTCCTGTCTTCCTTTGAACTGCTGAGGTCTCTTTTGCTTGGACTTTCCTGCTGGCAACATGCAAATTTTTCACGCTGCTGCCTATTTGCTTGAAAAGAGGCCATAGCTTTTCATCTGTGTATATAAAAATTATTTAAAGTCAACTATGATCAAAAAGTAATTTTTCTGCCAAAGAAATAATTTTGATGTGCCTACAAAAAAATATGGCAATTCGCTGAAATTAGTTTTCCTGCCCTATCCACCCAGCCATGTCTACAACCTGAGGTTGAAAAGAATGGATTCATGATTGCACACTTAGTAGTAATATCATGTATAAATATATATAATAAATCATAATATATATATTTAATAAGTAATATATATATATATATATATATATAATAAATCAAATTCTAAAAAATTGGAATGAAAAAGAATAAAATGCCATATTTATTTTGATAAGATTGATCATATGGACCAAAATCTGTACTGTGGAACTGCTTCTGGTGATATCCTAAAGCTTCAGATGATTATTAATGAAGGAGAAAATAAAACTTGGGATGCTACATTACTGTATTGCTTGACAAGAGTAATCAAAAAAGAAATCCCTGGTGACATACCATTGTTCAGTGGTGGTAAGTAAAATCTGACTTTTATATACAGTTGAGTATTTTATTCTAGCTCTAAAATTTTCTAAAAAATTATTCCAAATATTGATTCAGTTACTTTAGAGTAATGAAATCATTAATGGTCATAATTAATATTTGCATTTGTTAACTAAAATGACATGCTTAAGAACATATGTTAGAAGTAAAGTTGCATTCAAAAAATCAGCGTAAGTTCCATAAATTTGCACACCTAGTTCAGAAGATTCTGTTCAAATCTTTGAAGCTAATCTGCAGATTTAAGCCACTTACCCTCTTACTCAAAATATATGAATGTTATTGAAAGAGCATAAATTGAAATGACATAAACAATGAGATTTTTTTCAATTTAAAGTATTGTTATCATGTTTTTATGAAAAAAAAATTGCTACAAATAAAGGGAATCTTATTTTCTGTAGCTGTATCAGAAGGTAATGCATGGAGAATACTGTGTATTTCATAACTGTATTAATGGGTAGAAAAGAAAGTGACAAGTGTCAATGTATGTGATAGTAGCTGTAGAACAAAGCACATTTTTAAATGTAAACGGTTTGTCATCAAATGCATTTTCGAAGCATTGTTTCATGTTTTTGAAAATTATCTCAGAACTTAAGAAGTAATTATTATATAAACTATTTTGCATTTTTTAGTCCTTTTTAACACCAGAGGTGCTTTCAGTCTTGAAACTCATTTTTATCCATATCACTCATGTGTCCAATCACTTTCAAATTGTTGCCACCAAATGTTATTGTGATGTATTATTTTTAAAAAATTAAATAATGAAGAATCTGTATACATGTATGTATGTTCTTGGAAGCCCGAATTAATATCAAAT
>KK112918.1:330187-384921 GCA_000611955.2 Stegodyphus mimosarum | reverse complement strand
TATCAGTATAATAACTGAACTTTATAGTTACAATACATTTAAATTATGCTATGTGCACTGAAAAATACATTTTTACAAAACCAAAAAAATTATGCTATTATTAATAAATTGAATAATACATTATAAGCAATGACTCAGCTGAAAATTATAATTTCTTCTAAATTTATACGTAATTATAATTAATATGTTAAATAGCTGTTAAGCATTTTTATTGGAAATATTTCTGTCAATTTCTTTTGATTAAAAATGAAGCTTCTGAAACATAATTAGTTTTCTCTGAACAGTTTTTTTTTAATTTAAAATTCTTTGTATTTACTGATTGGAATTTTAGCTCACTTGTAAGTACTTTAAATTTTTTTATTTTTATTCTGTGTGAATGTATGAAAATATTAAATATGAATATGAGATAGAGTGAAGGTATTAGTAAAGGATACATAAGCAGACTAGCAGAATTCTATATGCAGGTAACATATATTTTAGATTCTTAAAAATGGAAGTTATAAATACAGCAAAAAATTAAAATTTTTATTACAACATACTAATATGTAGTAAGGGGGCAAAGTGTGTATATATAGCTATGCTTGTAAAGGTACATAAATCAAAACAGAAGAGAAACATGTAAATAAAAAGTAAAAAATAGTAAAACATAAAATTAGCAAAGTAACAAATTTGTGTTTCCTGCAGATTTAGTCAAAAATTCCATCACTCTTGAAATTGATAGTTTTTGACTAAATATATGGCAAACACAAGGTTGTTGCTTTGCTAATTTAAAAAATAGAGTAATAAATGAGAAGTGTAATACATTAATTATTTTTAACATTTACTTGTCATAAATGATATTTTTTTCTTCCATTGTTTAAATTTATATTCAATTCAGAATTAAATTTATGAAATCGTATGCAAAAGATATATTCAAAAAATTAATTCATCGAATACTGTATTAAAAGATTGGGAAATATAAAATGCTATGTAAAGGTTAATGCAAAATATTAATAAAAATTGGATTAATTTTCTGACATGTCATAATTATCTTGATTTAAAATCAAAACATTGCATAAATTGGAAAACATAATTAATGAGATTCAGTGAACTAAATTAAATCTAAAATCTAAAATGTTGCTTATATATAAGGATATCTATCATTAATTTGTGAACTATTACAGGTGTTACAGCTTTAGCTGTTTTAAAAACTGGGGAGCTCTTGATTGGAACAGGAGATGGCATTGTATGCCGTGCTGTGCAAGTAGAGCATAGGACTAAGAATTTAACATCTAAAGCTGCAGAGAAATCATTGGGAACCAAGAATGCTAAAATCAAAGTAGAGATGCGGTTACGAGAAACTGAGTATGTTTTCGTATCACTTGCAAAAATACTTTTTTTTTTCCTTTTCAACTTTTATGCATGTTCGGAAATATTTTGCAGTATATACACTGATTATCATAAATTAAGGAAAAAATCACAAAAATAGCGATAATTCCCTCAAATTAAGCCAAACCGTGTAAAATTTGAATATGTTGCTAAGTAAGAGTAACTGAGTAAAACTGCAATATGCAAATTAGTGGCGCTGAACTTGGAATACGTCATCTGCAACGAGCGTAAAAGTCCGTGTTTGAGAGCAAGCTCACATATTTCACTGTGATAGTGACATCAGAAATCCGAGATAGCCAAATTGTAACAATGACCTCCAGGCATTATTTGCCTGCAGAACTACGATGGAGAGCCATTGGGAGACTAGAGGCAGAAAAACGTCAAACAGAAGTGGCCAGATGGCTAAATGTGAGTCCTTCTGTGGTTTATAGACTTTGGAGGGAATTTCAAAACCACAGATTCTGCATCTAGGAGGTTCAGCCAAGGACAGCCAACTGTTTCGACAAGCGCCAATGACCGATATTTAACATTATGTGCACGGAGGAATAGATTTGTTCATTTTATACATGTGCTAATTTCTATACTACCATAATTGTCTGGTAATTTCTTTTTATGTTATTTGATACCTTACAATGTGTTGTATATTGTAAGTTTCATAAAATTCTATATGTGACTTTTTCGGTAATCGTGATTTTTCCTTAATTTATGATAACCAGTTTATATAGAAATATTAAAAATCCAATTTTACCTCCTAAGAAGTCTTTTAACTGTACTTCATGCCTTTTTAAAGCTCTTAATGTCAAACTTAATAAAGTTTTCCTCTTGCTATATATTTTTAAGACTGATTCAAAATATATATATAGCAGTTAGAGAATAGCTTAAACACACTTAAAAATTACAGTTTTCAGTGCATTCAAAAGAACTTTTCATAACCATTTTATACTGTTTTTTAGAAATTTTTTCTTCATATTCTCAGTTTTTCACAAGATTGCTGCTAAAAGTTTTTCAATGTTCATTCTCAGAAAGTCTCTGCTAACTATAGCAGTTAGAGAATAGCATATTTAGAGAAATTCCAGAATTGGTCACTCAAAGTGTGGGAATAGAATGATTTATTTGTCTTCTTTTTCTTTTCCGATTTTTATATTATGTTTGCATAGTTTATAATGGTTGAAATTCATCATTCAACAGTGGTTTTTATTGTAAACAAAACCTTAAGCTTTTAAGTTCTCCGATGTAGGCAAAACCCATTTAAAAAATATTATTTAAAGAACTGCACAAATTATCTTTTCATTCACTTTTTGGCCAGTTCTTGTTATGTAAGTAAATATTTTGCGTTATTTTGTATCCGTAACAGAATAAAACTCACTTTTTGAATCTTAAGCTGATTTTTCTTAATTTTTGAATATGAAAATGTTATAAATATTTTTGGATATTTTTATATTAGTAAATTGATGTAAATCTGATTCATATGTATATCTAGTTCAATTGAAACAATTTGCAGTAGCATTTCATAATTAAGACATAAAGATTGTTATGCATTATTTATATCTGAATGCACAAAATATATGATGAAATGTAGGGAGATCAATTGTTTATACAAATATTTATTTTGACTTTCTTGGAAGATTTACATGCCTATAAAAATAATCCTAAATTTTTTATTTTGTTATTTTTTTATGTATCGTTATTCAACAGTTTTATAAGATATTTATGTATTATCTGCATTAGAGGTTTTGCATGGAATATTTGTAAATGAAATTTTCATATTTTAACTCGGACTCCATATTATTAAATATAAAAAAATCATTAACTATTTTCATTAATGTTCAAAACTAAAGTACAGATTCAATCGCATGAGAAATTGCATTAAACTTCATGCATATAATTGTTAATAATCAAATGTGAATTTTCACTGAAAATTATAGCTGTTTTTAAAAACATCTGTATATTTATAATTAAATTAATTAGAAGCTGAATAACTGATCATTTTTTAAGTTTTACAAAGAAATTATCGTCATAGAAATTTATTTATGTTACTGAAGTTAAATTACGTCATGTGTTATCCGCATCGGATATTTCTGCTGTTGTATAAATATTTGTTTTAAAATGTTTTATATCATAATTAATTAAATAAAAAATGGAATTGCTTATCAGAATTTGTGCATATCTAGCTGAAATAAGTAATTTAATGTTTAATTAATTGTCTACAGGAAATAATTAAAGATTTTTGTGAAGTAATTAATTCTCATATGAAATAATGGAGTACTTATGAATCATTATGCTTCGTAATAATATCTAAAATGTGTATTGTTAAGCATAAAAATTGCATTGTATAATTTGTATTCCTATGTTATGTAAAACCAAAGTGGAATCATTTTATAAATTTGTAATCTATTAGTTTATAAGAATTGTTTTCTTCCTTCAGAAAATGAATTTTCACGCATACGCTTCAATTTCATAACTTTAATTAGTTTATTTTTCTTCTGATTCTAGGAGGACGCTTATACTGGGAAGTGTAACATCTATTGCATTGCGTGGAGATGGGCATCAGGTATAACCTCGAATTTTTTTGAGCAACTTGAAATATGTAAAAATGTGTTGAGTGACTATAATTGATTATGAATCCCCAAAAGTATAAAATTTTTAATTAAACTTTTGATGCTATTTAAAAATTTCCAGCAGCATTATGTCTACTTTATAGAAATTTATCATTGTGGTGTTTATCTTTGTTATATTTTTAAATGCAAATATTTATGTACATTACACAGTTTCTTTTAGGCTCTGCAAAATCAGAAATATATCAGGTTACTCTTGTGGGATTTCACTGTGAAAGATTTTATACTTGTCATGGCAGTGCTGTAAATGATATAGCTTTTCCCTTGTAAGAATAGTGCTTTATTATTATTCTTTAAAATTCTGTTGTTTAAAAAGTTAATTAGTTAACTTATAAGTGAAATGCTTAAATGATAGCAACAAAAATCGTTAATCCTCCCTTTAAAAAAAAATTTAAATCTGTGTAGTAAGGGGAAAATATATAATCATTTCATATAAATTACACTGTGTATATAATTATTGTTACTATACATAGGTTTTAGTTTTTAAATATACAATATTGTTTTTGAATGTTATAATGCAACCTTATGTTGCCCTCCCTGTCTTTTTAATAAACATCCCAATTTTTGTGCTATTTTTAGAAGCACATTTGAATGTGATATTATCCTATTAAAAATGTTATGATAACAACAGAAGTCACTAAAATATTCTCATTTTAATTTTTAATAAATTAAAATTTGTAGAGTAAGGGGGAAATACGTAATTCTATCATGTAAATTACAACATACAATTTATATGACATAGTTATACATTTATTCCAGTCTTAAAAATTTCATGTTTTTTTTTTTGTTTTTTTTTTTAAATTGGACACACATGTAGAGATAAAATGAAAGTGTTACATCAACATTATAGTGTCCATTTTCTATTGGCCACTCATAATCTGTGAACGTATTTTTGTCTATGTTCCGAGTTATTCCTATGGACGCATACTGATCAAAATTGACAAGAAAAAGGAAAATATGCATGGACAATAAATACATGCTTTTTTACTTATTACCTTTGTGTTACCATTTGATACTTTTTGTTGTTTTATGGCTATAGTATGGAAATATTGCAGAGTTAAGATATTTAACAACCCTTTAAAAAAAATTATCAAATTGGATGAATGAATGTTATAAAATGAAAGTGCTATATCAAGATGGTAATGCTAATTTTTCTGTGATCTTTGGGTATAGAAATGGTTTCATTTAATATTTATGTGTATAGAAACATAAGGATACTGAAAAGACTTTGTTTATTTAACACAATATAAGCTCAGATTTGTGCATTTCAGTTAACAGCCTCAGAGGCCAGTAGCTAATGCATCGTGCAGCAGCACCACAGGTCTGGGGTTCAATCCCTGGGCTGGGTAAGGTTTACTCAGCCTTTCATTCCTTGAGTGGGTTGATTAAATGAGTATCAGATTCACTTGAGACTAAACACTGGTGGTTCTGCGACAAGCTGACCATTTGTCCAGAGTAAAATGCTCATGTGCCTCGGAGCACACAGTCAAGAATGCAGATATAAGAGCACTGCAGGCCATGGCTCACTGAGTCTGTTGTCCACTGAGTTTAGTTTAGTTTTTTTTTTTTTTTTTTTTTTTTTTTTTTTTTTTTTTGTTAGCATTTTTTCAAAGTTTTTGTGTTCTTCAAAAAATTGTTTTAAATTCAATGTTTATTGTAGTAAAATAGTTTTTAAATGTCATACCTTTATAGAAATAATTCCCAACTTCTTCCTGTTTCGATCTGATTGAATTCTGATTAGTCTAATTATACAATTTAAATGCTACGTATTATAAATAAAATTACTAGCTCTCAAAGTTTTTTTTATTTTAATTAGGTCTTGGATAAGCAAGTAGAACATGTAAGAGTTATTATATGATTATAATTAAACATTATGTAATGTTATAAAACTTCCAGAAGTAATATGCATTTTCCTACTGATCTTCAATCGAACCTGATTTAGCATTCCTTGTGAAAATGTTATCAGTGTTCATCAGAAAGTATCTGTTTTAAAACTGCCTAAATATTGTGATTAAGTTGGTTGTTAAGTTAAATTTAAGGTCTATTTTTATATTGAATTAAAAAAAAATCAAAACATTGTTTTGCCATCTACAAAAAAAATACTGGAGAAGAAAGGGGGAAGAAATTGTTAACTAAATAAATCAGCATGTTAGCCGGACAAATATATTCTGAAAATAAATGTCATTTTAAACAGGTCTTTAGTAATGACTCAAAATTGGCTGTTTTTATTATGAAATAATAGTCATGAGAGATAATGAGTCATGAGAAATAATAGTCTGAGAAGCTGTTGTCACATTTTCTCAGCTGGTGAAGTTATATTCATAACTTTTTTCAGCATGACAACTAATTTTAAGTTTCTTTATAAAGACAAAAATCATAAGAGATAATTTCTGAAGGTAATCTTCTGCTTATAAAATACATGATATAAAGGAAGCGAATTGTATTCAAATTATAATCAAGTAAACTGGAGGCTCTTATAATTTTTAATGCAGTCCTTTTGTAATCAGTTTTAATATCTCTGATACCACCAACAGTCTGCATATGTCATTGAGTCATATTATACATACTTCTTAATTATTATTATTATATTAAATTGTGTTTCTTTCTTGAATTTTCATCTACATGAAATATGAACTTGCAAATACATTTAAAATTTAAGTATTTTGTTATTTATTTATTTTTCAAATTTTACTTGCAGTAAATGTTCAGATTTATTTGCTACATGTTCTAAAGAAACAATCCGTGTATGGAATGCAGCATCATCTCAGGAACTTTTGAGAATAGAAATTCCTAATATGACGTGCAATTCAATATTCTTGATGCAGGATGGAAGATCTATTATTAGCGGTAATTATTTGTATTTTAAGCAGTGTAAATTGTACACATTTATTACTTATTTTAAAATAAAACTTGGATTTACCTTAATTACAGAAACATTAATTAATGAATGAAATATATTTTCATTGAATGTGATACATTGTGTTTTACATTAATAACTCATTGTAGATGATTGTTTTTATTCATTTTAATTTAGTTTGTCTAAATACTGCTTTGCAAAAATAATTCATTCTTTGTTTTTTTATTTTTACCCATGTTTCTGACCACAGAATTTCCTAAACTGTATTTCTGACACACCAGCTTTCCATGAATCTTTGTGTAAATAGTTAAATAAATATATAAATTTACACAAAATCATGAAATTAAGAATGAAGGAGGCTGTTATAATTAAAAACAATAAAGTCTTGAGATTTATTTTATGAGAGAATTTGAATGATTGGTTGACTGCTAAATTTTATCATGCATCATTCATATTTTCTGATATTGAAAATAAGATATTATTTAAATGCAATAATTGCATATATCAATATTATAAATATAATATATATAAAATATAGGTAATGCAACTAAAATATGGAAAAGGTAGAATCACTTAATATGTACATGAAATGATATTGATTAATCATAGTGTTATGCTGAGCTAAACAATTAAAAATAAATTTCATGCATATGCAAAAAAAATTAAAATTCAGATAATGTTTGATAATAATTTAGCTAACAGTAAATTATAAAACCCATGAATGCAAGATACGTGTAATAAATTGGGAAAATGAGAATGAATGTAGTTACAAAGAAAATGTGATTATTACGAAAATTATGAATGAAATTAACTGAATTAAATGAAATTAAGTGAAAATATTAATGCAAACAAATATATTTAAAATATTTCTTTTGCATTAAAAGTAACACAAGGAAAAAATTTAATTAAATTGTAAATATAAATGCATGCAAAAACTTTAAAATAGGGAATGGACTGTTTCCAAATCAAGTGAGATATATCTGAAGTATAAAGCAGTCACTACTACAATATCTGAAATGAAAAGCAGTAGTGTCAGAACATTCATTTAGAATTTTGTATAAGATAATTAAGTTTGATGCTTATATTGCAAGTTGGTGAAGCTCTTCTTTCTGTAAGTCCTGAAGAGGGTGTCTCAAGTGGTCCTGAGATGAGTTGAAAATTCCTTTCTTCAGTTTTTGCTTGAATTCTAATGTTCTGTTTCGTGTTTCATATGCTTCAGCTTGCTGTTGGGTTTTATATATAAGAGTTTCAACCAGCTAAGGTAGTTTTTGTCTTGATAATTATTCTGACACAAAAATATGAGACATCATTCATTATGTACAGCAAATTTGGCATCAGTTCATTACCTCTTATGCCAACATATCTGGGCATTTAGTGATAAAGAATACTATAACTTTTAAAACTTCAGACATTGATTTGGGCTTCGAGCTAGAATAAGAAATGAGTTTTCGTTAATCCCAGCCCAGATTCTATTAATTTCAGAATGTTAAACGAATCTGAGTAGATCCAGCATAATTCTCTGACCATTACAAAGTAATCATTAAGCAATATTTAATATTCAATGTAGATTCTTAAAATAGTACGTTTTTAAAGAATTTCCCTCTCCCCCCCCCCCCTTTTTTTTTTTGCTGATTTAATTTTTGGCTTGTTTTGTATAGTGCTGTGAACTGATGTTTTGTGTAGAATTTATTAACGTAAACTGGGATCTTAATGTTTATAAATCTATATAAAATTGGATAAAGATAAATTCATTTGAATGAATAATGCTGCAATGCTGAGGTTATATGCTTAGTTTCAGAATTAAAGTTACCAAAAATTAATCAAAAGTTACCAAAAAATAATTATCAAGTAAAATCTAAATGTAAATTAAGCTGTTACTTTCGTATGTATTAAAAAGAATTCTTACTTTTTATGATTTATTCATTTAATAAAAAATTTTCATTAACCAGCATTCTTAACTGTTACCCATTAAATTTGTGGGACTTCTTATGTTAGAAATTAAGCTTTGGGTATGATATGTGTATGAAGTTTACAAATGTATTACTAAGACATAAACTACAGAAACTGTACTGTAAATTAACAAGAAAAAAATCCAGTATTATTTTATAATCCTTAATTACCCAAGCTACAGCAATGAAATTTTATTTCCATTAATTCATATGCTTTAAAATATGAAAAAAAAGTGAGAATGATGAGTTCATGATGATTATTTTTGGTGTGTAAAGTCTTAGATAAGTTTTTTTCATTTCATTTGTTTTTTAATTGATATATAATGCCATTAAATTTTTGTCATTTAGTTTGTTTTGATTGTTGAACATTTAGTTTGTTTTGATATTATAACTCATGCATAATATCATACGTAGGATGGGATGATGGAAAGATAAGGGCTCACACTCCTGAAACAGGGCAACCCTTATATATTATAGAAAATGCTCACCAGCGTGGAGTTACTGCTCTAACTGCTACCTCAAACTGCTTAAGAGTTGTCAGTGGTGGCGGAGAAGGTGATGTTAGAGTGTGGGACATCACTTCTAGCATACAAGTAAATAATTTAAAAACTACAAAAAACTGTATTTTCTAATAAAATAATATGATATTGCATTATGTAGCTTAAAAATTTCAATTTGCAGCCACAAGAAATCAGTGATAATATTTCAATGTATGCATTTTTTTATTATTGCATGCAATTTTCAATGTAATGTAAAATACATATATATATGTATGTATTCCTTATATTTAAGATTTTTCATTTCTGTTACTTTGTCATAAAATCTCTTTTTTTTTAAGTGACACAAATAGGAATGTATATGACTGTGCCATATATATCAATATGCAAAGTAAATTTGAATTATGCGAACGTAATTGCCTTTTCGTGACATAATTGCCTAAAACAATATGCCTATTCATAAAATTGTGCTATGCAAAATACATAAGATTTGTATTCCTTAATGCGAATAAGCAGAATTAAAGTTTCACATCAAGGAACATGATTCTTATGTCCAAAAAGGCGAGATTAATAAGATTTGATCACAATTTTAACTTTGGGTCTGTAAAAATTATTCAGAAATCCTTTTTCATTGGTGAATTGGATTTTCCTGAAACTTTTTGCATTGACAGAGATTTATCTTGTTTAGTTAATGACTTTAATTCCAATTGAGTCCTTCCAAATACTTTTAAAATTCTATTAATTTAACTTGTTCGTTTTACTCCTGTTGGATGTAAATACAACCGTGGCTTTCCCTTTGTTGCAGTTTTCTTTGCTCCTGATGAAGAGGGACCTGTATCTGTTTGCCCTCAAAATCAAACAGAGTTTTGAATAAAATTTGCACCAAATACAAGGTTGTTGCTTTCGTAATTTTATGATTTAATTGATTATTTTAGATATTTAATTTTGTAGTCTGTATGGTATCGGGAATACTTTTCAAATCTTGATTTTGATTTGCATAACCCCAAGAAAAGTTATATGGACCCCAGGGCTCTACTGAACACAGTCTGAAGACCACTGATTTTGCTAATTTATTGTTAATAGATTGTTCACTCCTTTTCAGAGTTTCATTTTATTGTATGCAGTTTAAGAACTACTTCTTATCAGTTACTAGATGTTATATGTTGCTACTATAAATATTTCTTTGTATTAATTTCCAAATTCAGTATATCATCCCACAATTCAGAATATTTCAGAAAGAATTTAGATCTAAGACATCTTAAATTCTGTACCTTTCATTATGTCTATAAAAAATGTCTTCATTATTCTGTTATTTCGATACATGTCAAGTGGAATTCTGCTTATATTGCGTTTCATGTGTATCAAAAGTGAATAACTAAACCTCTCTTATTAAACTTTTTTTAAACCTCATAAACTTCATTTGGTAATATATATGTTATCATCAAATGGACAATAAGTTGTGATAAACTATATGCTCTTATTTTGCTGGTATTCTGATACATTATTTATTTCTCATGATTTAAAAAATTCTCATTTTCTTTGTGATTGACTATGTGCATGATTCTTTTCTTCTTGTGATGATAGGAAACAGGAATTAACTCCTAAAATTAGAAGTACTAGAGCCTCATGAAAGGCCTTCCGAAAAGGTCAGCAAAAATATAGTGTATACTGTATTGTTACGTGTGTATGGGTTCATAAAGATTGATTGGAAACAGAATGGATGATGGCTTGATGAAATTTATTTTCTCCAAAAGAAATACTTTATAGTTCTGGAACTTTTTACTAAAACGTACTCTTACAGCTCTTCTTGACAGAGCACAACCAGTTCATACCCCTTCAAACTACTAAGAACGTTGAACACTAGGCAATGCAAAGAGCCTCAAATGTGCAAGCTTGTGCATGGATCTCTCCAATACTCTGAACTAAACTAAAAACTAATGCTGTTCTCATTCTTATATAGTTTTCCTCTGTCTGCTGAGAAATTCCAGGATCTTTGATTTTTCGAAATTGCTGGAAAGCATACACAGGCACAGTTACATAGGGGCTAGATATAATTATAGCTACATAGGTACAGGGCCAAAAGGTCGCCAATTTTGGCGACTTTTGGCTATTTCATGCCAAATTTGGTCACAAAACTTAGTCACCAAAACCACTGCCAGCTTGGCACTATCTTGCCAATTTGATAGATACCCATTTAGCTCAATATTAAATGGACTCTATTTTTCTGGCATAGCATTTCTGGCATCCCTATTTTTTTTTCTGACGATACTTAGCATTCTGATACTTTTCATGTTACATTATATAATAGATACTGCAATTTACATCTAATTTCATTAGAATTATTTATATGTATACAAAATTCATAGCAGTATTATTAAAAACAAAATAAAAGTTAAGAGTGGAATAAATAGTATAAATAAAGTAAGCTAAACTAATAATAAATAGATAAAGAATTAATTACAGTAAAGGTAATGTAGCATAAAATTAAATGCAATAATAAAATAAATAAAAGGGACCAATTTAATGCTAGCAAGACGTGGCACTGAAAGTAAAAGAAAAGTAAATATTTTGAACAATTTTCTTCAGAGTCAAATGAAATTTGCCAATGATATGATTTAGCTTCTTAAAGGCCACATACCAAATTCTGGAAATCTGGTAGACAGGCACATCAAGGAAATTTATAGCATTCCTTCCTTGTGAAAAAATGACGGTTATCATATATTTGTCAAACAGAGAATGAATTTTCACAATTAAAGAATTAATCTTATTAAATAAATTAATTAATTTTCCTCTTCAGTCATTGAAGACTTTTGAGCAGTTTCTCAAATTTCCTGCTAAAATTATCCAGGAAGTTTTCTAAACTCATAAATTAGATTTCTACAGAAAATTTTTATGTTCATCAAATTCTTTAAATTTTATTTATTATACTTCTAATTTTATTCTCCATTATTAATTGGTTTTAGTTAATGTTATGGTCAATGTATGTGACTGAATAATTTTTGTTTCTTACTAAAAGGAATCCATGCTCCTTTCAAAATGCAATGAATATTTTTTTTTAATTGTACAAAACAAAAAATATAATTTTTGCATTTATTAAAGCATGTCATTAAAGCCCTTTATTTCCCTTTAATTTCGTAGAAGGTTTCTTACTCTTAATCAGTTCTAGAGCTAATATGCCAATATATTACACTTTTCCTCTCACACATAAATGAAAAATAATAATCAGTTATTATGATAAAATTCAATGAATGCTCCAAACTATTTCAAAAATAAATTTTCGAAATAAAAACATTTTAATGAGTAAGTTTTGATACAATTATATCTATAGCCTCTCAAGATGGAACATAAAATATTCTGATACAGCAAAGTACTTGTTTTCAAGCCAGTATTATCTTCCTAAAAAACATTAGTAGTATTCTGATATACAGTTTCGTCAAAATACGTGTAAGGTAAAATATGTCCTTATCTGATTTTTGTTATCCAACCATCTGATTTGGGTTCTCAAATTTAATCACTACATATTGTATATCCTCCTAAGATATTTATAAATTGCAGTGTATCAGATATTATTATTATTTTATCATGAAGTGCTTTTTAGTCTCAGAGTTTAATTTTTCATTTGAAATAGTTCCTGTCAATAATTAAATGGAAAAGAACATAGGAAAATTAAAGAACCAATTTAATATCATTTTAAGAACAGTCTCATACTGCTCAAGCCTTGCATTAAGTTATAAACTGTGATAAATTTAAATATGCATTATAAATTAAAAATATTTATAATATATAAAAAAAATCTGAAAGCTTTCAGATTGTATATTATGCCCAAAGGGGTATTTTTTCCATTTACACATACATACACGTTTTGAGAGCATTTTGGTCCCTGTGGGCTAGAAATATTTAAAAACAGCATATCTTTAGAACCTCTGATGGACAACCTTACATTCTGGAGATAAAAAGCTTTTTTTCTGTACATTTCCGTACATTAATTAATAACATTGAAATGCCCTAACATGAGAAAACAAGAATATAAATTTAGTATACTTTATTCAGATCTGGAACAGTGTAGCCAGCCATTATTCACATTGAAATTGTTGAATTTGTTAAGCAAAAGTATGTTAAAGTTTTACAAAATTTTAAATAGATAATAAAACAAATTTTAAATTCCAAATTCGGGCTTCCACATGCCCATATCTGGGTGGAAGACTGCGCTCTTCAAAACTGCATGGTTCTGGGTATCGTTGTTTTCTCACAATACAAGAAACAGGTCTACATTCATGCAAATTCTTCATTATTCAGTTTCTTTAAATATTTTTCAATATGATAATATTTGATGGCAACGATTTGAAAAGTGAAACGGACATTTGTAGTGAACCTACGCAAAACACCATTTCGAGACTAATAGCTCTTCTGGGCTAATGCCTCTTTGAGTAATAAAAATTATTTTTATCTATATTATAAAATATTTGTAAATTTTTTCAGGTTCTTGTTAGAACAATGAAGGAGCATAAAGGTGCCATTACATGTATTCGAATGAAAAGTGATGATAGAGAATGTGTGACATCTGCGGGAGATGGTTCTTGCATTATATGGGACTTAGAGTGTGTACTGATTTAAAATATTATTTCAGTTTTCTGTCTAATATTTATAAATGCAGTTGATGTGTGTTTTCTTTTAATTCATAAAATGTATATGTAGCAAGGTAGCCACTGGTAATATGTTCTCATTAGATCTAGTCCTTTTTCTTACAAGTTGATTGCTATTAGATCTAGCATCATGTTCCTTCTAAGCAATGAAAATAAAAATAGCATGAAAATGTTAGACATGAGAGTGTAACAATAAAATACCACAGTGTTTAACAAGTCAAATGAATTTTAATTGCACTACAAAATCTTCTCTTTATTAAGCAAAACTTTCTCTTCATAACATACCTTCTATCAAAAGCAGTAAAATCCAAATTTAGATGACTAAAACAATGCATATTTCCTTTGTCTTCTAATTTCATCTGTAAAAAGTAAAATGAGAAACCATGAAATATTTCTCATAGTATTAAAAATCTCAATATGTTACAAGTAACATCATCTAAAAAGAAAAAGCCAAACAGTCATCGTCTAAAAAAATAAAGTCAACATTTTCTATACTAAAAAAGTGAAGATATTTTCATTCTTTAGTGTAAAAAATGTATATTTAGGAGTAAGCAAAAGCTGTTCTAAAATGAGTTTAGACAAGAGTGAAGTCCTTGAAAGTGGTATTAAGATAATTTAGGGAGAAATAGTTTTCCAGCTGTGCTGAGTTTTTAATAATATTCCCAAGCCAATAACTTTCAAAGTGATTATTAAAATATTCAGTGATATTGATATTCAAATGTAAAAAACAGACTGTTTTTACATTGCAGTGCAGATGCTTTGGATTTTCCTAATCTTTTTGAAAAAATAACTTTTATGATCTTGACAGAGAATGACATCTATTGAAGACTTTAGAAACACTGATAAAAGATCAGAATTCATAATTTTTAGAAGTAAAAATTTGAAATGAAAAATGCTGTTGAAGAAGAAATGTTTCTTAAATTACCAGTATTAGTTGAAAAATTTTAATTCCTTTTTCATTAGCAGTCATAAACGAAGTATTTCCAGCAGTGCCAATGGATAAGAATAAAATAAAAATTAACTATAAAACTCCTTGAAGATTGACTTTTTTTCAGGGATCCATTAGCAACAAATTTTGTTATAGCTCAAGAGTAAATTAATGTAGCAAAATCTACCAAAATAATGAACAAGCATTTCCAGTACTTTTTTCTATGTATAAGAATATATGTAATTAATATAATAAATAAATGAAATACCTATGTCTAAATAGCATATAAAATAATTAAAATGTTTCTTTCTAAATAGAAAAATTAACTAACTAAAGTTGTAAGTATCATGTGCAAATACTGAAGTTTTATATTTAGTTAACTATCATTAAAATGGTCTAACATCAAATGTTTATTATTAAAAATTAATTAATAACATTGAAGTGCCCTAACATGAGAAAACACAAATATAAATTTAGTATACTTTATTCAGATCTGGAACTTTTTTCATCCATAAGTTTGTGTAAAATATGGTCACCAGGTAGTTATTCTGCATATAGCTTTATATTAGATTATATCGTATTATGTGCAGTTATTCAAGAAAATGGGTATCATTTTCTACATTGCAAAAAAAATTTTTGGTTCATAACTTTAATTCACTATTCAAGAGTTTTTAATACCCTAGAATATTAAAAAGGTGAGAAATATTTATGGTTAAATATTATGGAGCCTAAAAAATGGCTTATTCCTTTAAGAACTTATCAGGAGGATAAAATTCATGATTAGTTTTAACATTTAATTGCATAATTACTGGCAAGAGTAAAATAAAAAAAAAATGCAGTTAGAGACTGGCAGTTGAATCTTTTTGTAAGAATAAAAGTTGAGATTGCGAATTTAAAGGAGCAAATTTTGCATGTAAAAGTGTGGGAGGTTTTATATTTAACCTGTAAAATTGTAATGAATATTTTATTAACTGGAATTCTTATTCTCTGGGGCTCGTATTAAAGTTAGTTTTGATATTTATAGAACCCTTCCATCCTCGGTGCTATGACTAGTTTCATAAAATTCTCTACCATTTGTTTTGAGAAATTTTTAGCAGTATACATCTATTTAGGATTAATATTTAAGGAGTTTATGGACAAAATTTTCAAACACATTATTATATTTGAGAGTAGTACCTTATAAAGGAGAGGAAAATATCAAACATTGTTAGAATATAATTATAAACCTTAAAACTGGATGTATAGTCCGTACTAGTGTTCTTACTGCTGGCCATGCCTTTCAATTAGAAAAATGCTCCATAAAGGCATTCCTTCCTTGAGACATTTCACTTTAATCAGTAAACCAGTCCTTTTATTTATGAAGAACTATTGACTATTGCTACATATTATCAAATGACATTTGAAAAGGAGTTATTTGAAATAACAATCTATAATTATCATTCTTCTTTGTAGCATTTTTATTTTTCATAGTTAAAATTCTATTAGAAACTCGAACGCAATTTCTAATATATGTAGATTTCTACTTAAATAAATTATTTTAAGTAGAAATAAGTGTACTGGATGTCAGAGTGAGTGTTTCTTCCATATTTGTAATATACAACACAAATATTATTTGTAAAATTCTTAGTTTTCAAGTCTTTCATTATAATTTTATCTCATAAGTATTCTACTTTATGTATTTAACTCATATTTTATAATTATAGTTTTATTTTGAGCCTTTCATCTCGCATATACATTTATCTTAGCAAATCCTGTGCTAATAATATTTTCTAAAAGCTTATTAGTAGTTGTACAGTATCTTTTCTAAAACGATAGCTAAAACGATGACTACATGTGAAAAGAATAAAAAGGAATAAAGTGAAAAGAACAGGATCTTCAAATAATTTAGTAATTAAAATATCTTTCATGAATTACCTTGTCCCTCATCTGCTTCAAACTGCTGAATATATTTAAACATTTCTGTCAAAGTTATTTTCTTTTTAAAATAAATATTTAATGAATTTTTAGGCATGACTGATTGATAACAACATCCATAACATTTTCCTCCATTTTAATGAGATTTCTGGAAAAGTATACTATGTGTATTTTTGTATTTAATTTCATTTTTATGTATATTTAATCTCTTTCATAGGAATTTTATCAGAATACAAGTTGTATTTGCAAATACTCTGTTTCAAGCTGTTTGCTATGGTCCAAGAGAGCAGCAAATTATCAGTTGTGGAACTGATCGAAAAGTGACATACTATGAAGTTCTTGATGGTACTCTTATCAGAGCCTTAGAAGCTTCATTATCTGGTTCTATAAATGCCTTGGATATAACAGATGACTGCAAAATTTTTGTAACTGGTGGTGCTGACAAATTTATAAAGGTTCATTAATTTCTATAATTTTTCTTGCATTTATTATTCTACAAATAATATCTAAAAATTGTGCACTTTGCCTTAATTATTTACAGACACATTAATATTTATAGATTAAAAACTGTTTATCTAAAATATATATTTTAAAAATTTTATTGAATGACTTAATTTTTTGTTAATTTATAGAAATTTAATTATTACTTGGTATTAGAAAAATCAATTTACCTCAACAAAAGGAGTAATATACTGTTTAGTCAGGCTTACAAACATTAGAAATATTTATTCTCAGAATTATTTTAGTGTAAAACTTTGTAATTTAATGGATAGGGTGACCAATGACTGAATAGTAAAATTTCTGAACGCTGATAGTTCAACTCAAATTCTAATCAAAGTGAATGAGTCTTTGTGGTTTTCTCCAATGTGCAATAGGAATATCAGCCAATTTCCACAGGAAGTCCCTCATGTTGTAAAAATAAGTGTAACCTTCATAATCTAAATAATCCAAATAACTATATGGATTAAGGTATAAAATTGTAAGTCACTTTTCCTTCTATTTAAACATAAAACCTTATTGATTTTTTTCAAATTATTCTTAAATATTTTTGTAAGTTTTCTTATCTATAGAAATAACTAAATAATTCTTTTCTCTCATTTCTATACATTTTTTGCTTTAAGTGGAATCGTAGAATGGTTTTTCATTTATGCTAGAATTAAAACATAACATCACAGAACGAAAGAACCTGGAGATAGACTATAACTTGGTGATAAATTCCCTGTTTTGCAATTTTTTACTATTATTTATTTATTCTGAAGTCAAATAAGTTAGAAAATAATGACTTATCTTCTATACATTCATTTATATAGAAATATTTATCTTTTCAAAATTTTTCTCTTTAGAGTAGATCAAGTTCTGACTTTGCTATAAATTTCTTTTCTGTTTAATGATGATATGACACAATCAAAAGAAATAATGAACAATAGAAGAAAATCTGCCTCATATGACTATTTTTTTTCATTGTTTATCCGTTTTATATCTAAATGGTATCCTGAATAATTTTTTCTTCTAGTTGGTTTAATAATAACCATCACTTAGCTGATAAATATGCTGATAAATATGACACATTAAGTATAGTTCAAAATTCAAAATAACTTGTTTATGATTTATTATTATTATTTCTATTACTAAGCACAATGTCATATTAATATAGCCATGGCTGTATATTTAATGTGCTTTATATACAAAAACAAAAACTGTGAATGTTTTTCACTAATAGTCATGGCATTTTGGTAATAATATTTACCCATTTGATAACTTATTTCTTATAGGTTTGGAAATATGTGGAAGGAATAGTAACACACATTGGAGAAGGCCACAGCGATGAAATTACTGCACTTCGAATATCTCCAAATAGAAAATATATTATAAGTGTTGGCAAAGATGGTTCTATAATTCGATGGAAGTTCCCATCATAATTTTATTTTTATTTTTGTTGTTTTATAATGCATATTTATTGTAAATGTTTTAAGTCTGTTTAATTTAAAAACTGGTTAATTTTATTTAATTAATTATTTAGCTTAAATTCATTGTGAAATGCATTGTCATGTATTATGCAGCAGATCTTTATTCATAGTATGCTAGTATTTTGGAATAATGATGATAGTACTTTGGGATAATATTTTTCCCTTTTGGCATATTAAGCATGTTTGTTCATAGTTCCAATTAGCAATATAGAGGCTAAATATTTTTATTATTTCTCTTCTGATACAAGTCATGTCCAGAAAATAGTACACATTTTCTGTAAAAAAATAATGAAAGGAGTTAATTGAAGAATTTTTTTTTTATTTTGAAAGTAAGTACTTTGGAATATTATTTTTCATAGACTTACTGGCATTGAAACACTTATTGCAGTGGGAGACATTTCAATATACTCTTCTCATATATTTCTACCAAATGATTTCTATCAAAATAAATTACTTCTGTCCAACAGCAGTAAATGATTTCCCTCAAAATACTAATCATCCTCCATGGTCAATACCCAGCCACATGCTTCTGCATCCATATGGAAGCTACTTCAGAACTTATTGTATGATGTTTGGGGGGTGCCCTGCTAACAAACCCCAGCTTTTATCCTGCTATTACCAACTTTATGGAAAGTTCTTTGTTAACAATGGAAATCTCCAGAAAATGGTAACTACTTTGCTCAATGGAGTGACTGCAGAAGTATATGATGAGAATATACAAATATTTGTCGTTTCATAGTACCTAAAGACCTCAGTACCATGATTATCTAAGTAGAATAAGCTTTAAATATGTGCTTTCAAAACTTCGAAAAAAAAAATTTTTTTTTCAGCTAATTTCTTTCATTCTTTTTTTTTTTTATTATTATTACTAAATGGATACTAACTTTTGGTCATGCTATGTAGATCTTCACTATATTTAATATTCTTAATGTATTATGGATTATCTTAATGTATCCTACTTTTATGTTTGACATATATATTATGATATTTATAATTATTTATTCTTTTATGATAGTTATAAACATGCTTATAGTATGTTATTATGAATGTGTTGTTTTAATGCAATTAAAAATGACTTTCTTTTATTTAGTTATAAATTAATAATTAAAAATTATAAACATTCCACGTAAGAAATGACTTTATAAAATGCAGTTAAATACATAAATTCACATCTGGGAATTCTTATGGTCTGGTAAGCCCATATTTATGCACATTAATTAAGCTTGAAATGGGAATAATAATATCAAATGGAATTCAAGTTCATTTTCAAGGATTTATGCATTTTTTATTAGTCTCTAATTCAATTTGTTCTTTCTTATCATAGCTTTCTGAATTTGAATAATTGAATTTGGTCTTTTAATTAATCAGCCAAGACTATTTGTTACTGATCTAGTGTATTGAATTTTTTGAGACATATTTGTGTTGTGAATTTCTGTATATTATTTAAAATTTTTGTTTTATTAAATTCATTACTATAAATTGTTGCTAAATTCATTGCCGGGCCCAGCTTTCAGAGGACGCCCAATTTATGTTACGAAATTTTAGAGTGAAATGTTTCCCATTTTTAGCACACAGAAAGGGGCGCAAAATCTTAAGTTGTCACCAGGTGCTGAAAACCTTACGCCTGACAAATTTTCAACGTGGCCAACTTCTCAGACGGTCACGTAGTATTTCATGCGGGAGACTGATGACAACAATAACGAACGTAACTTCTGACGAAGCTCGTTGATTTGATGTGTACACTTTAAATTTCAGATTACCCCAGAAACGGAAATCCATCGGAGAGACGCCGAGGAATCGCTATAGCCACGAAAGTACGAAGTTACGGGAGATGACTTGAACGTTATGCAAGTTGAAACTTGTAATTCTAATTAAAAAATTTTCCCCATACTCTCTTGTGCTGTCATTGATCTTTTACAATACTGTTATTTGCAAATGTTTTACACCGCAAATTTCGTCATACGTGTATCGATCCAACGCCATGCATGTCTTTTCAATGCGCTAATCAATTTGTGCAGGAAAAAAGTGGGTGTTGCCACTGAAAAATTTCGAAATTTTGGTGTTACTTTGTAGACGGGCTCACGGGATTTTGGCGATTTTTCTCGGCGCATTTGTTCGCACGATGGTAACCCATAGTTCGTCCTCTGTGGCGTTTGACGTCATTTTATTTTTTAATTAATGCGTTTTAATATGCATAAATTCTGTGTTTAAAATATTATTTATGGCTGTTAAATGTTGAAAATGGATTTAATTTTCAACTTTTGTTTGAAAAACAGATTTCGTTATTTAAGTAATTTTAATGCTGTCGATGTATTGGCTTGCTGATTGGTTATAGAATGACACGCTATTTTTAGAAGTTTTTTCCACTATACACTCAATTTTGGATTATTTTCCGTTTGACGTCATTTAAAAGAAGGTTGCTCCGGAAGGGTTTAAGAGTAAATACTGGTGTTTTACTTTACTGTTTGTGTTACTGTTTGATATTGAAAATGAGCTTAAGTTTGTACCAAAAATAAATGAGTATCTTGTTATCGGTTTTTAATATTGTCCGCCTACGGGTCGTGAACATTTCCAGTGTTATTTTACTTTAAAAACCGGACGTATTATAATAATGTCAAGGCTCGGTTCCCTATTGAAAGAGCTAAGGGTTCGTCTGCTCAAAATAAAAACTACTACTCAAAGGATGGTAAATTCACCGAGTATGGAACTTTACTCAAATGTACTAATGGAGGTAGCAAATTTAAGTAAGTTCGTAAGTCTGCTGAGGACGGTGATATTACTGCCATTAAGTTGGAATCTGTTTTCGTTGAAATTTAAATTATAATTCTTTTTTTTTTATGGTGGTATTTACCAATACATCCTCAAAAATTAGACACTCGACTAAAACGTAAGTACATATTTTTCCATTACTATATATATATGTGTGTATTTTATTTTTTTATAAAAGAATTAATACATTATTTTCAACAATTGCTGTGCTATTTTTTATTGCCACATATGTTTTACACTTAAGTAAGCATATTACATAAAATAACTACGCTGGCACGATGTTTTCATTCTTTTTATACCTTACTTTAGTATTTTGTATTCGTAGTAAATGTATTTATTTACAATCGCCGCCATCTTGAAAAATGCCGTTTTCAACAAAAAATTACTATATTTAATGTATTGTTTTTAAAATTTTGAATATTTTTCTTTGCACAACGGCGTTTTTCCAGACGGCAGATTATTCTAAAAATTCGTGCGCTCGTCTACCAAAATAGCACCGAAATTTTTTCACTGTCACCTTAACTGTGATTATTTTAAATCATCATAACTTTCAAATAACATCTGAATTTAGGCCCGAGTGGTTGAGTGGACAGGCCGTTAAGGATTCATTTATCGGGAAAGTTCTTTTATGACCACACTGTATAAATAATATACTCGCTACTGATATGCTGTCATGCACATACAAGATTTCGTTTCATAATGTTATATAAAATTTACAAGCTTATCTGGTACAATAATGGGGCAGAATTTATAAGGTATTTCTCACGCCTTCTTCGCATGCCTTCGTGGTGTAGTGGTCTGCATGCTCGACACGTAACCGAGAGGTCTGTGGTTCGATTCTCGGCGAAGGCGTTGTTCATTTTTCACCTCTTCTCCTGCTTCCAAAAATACCTAATGTCTCTACACTGGCGCCCGAACTAAAAAGGTAGTGGATGATGATTCTCCACCACCGCGATTTGGCGATTGGGTCCCAAAACCCCAGTCGCCCTTTAAAAAGGGGAGTATATAAGGTATTTCTCCCGCCTTTTTCGCGTGCCTTCGTGATGTAGTGGTCTGCATGCTCTACGCGTAACCGAGAGGTCCGTGGTTCGATTCCCGGCGAAGGCGTTGCTCATTTTTCATGTCTCCTACTTCGTAATAAACCTAATATTTCTATAAATTGTATTCTTGTATACCTAACAGTCTTGTGCACTTACCCTTCTTAACAAATATTCTTTTACCTCTGAAAAAATAAGACATATACCAAATCAACCTTAAAACTGTGAATTTTATTCAAAATCTATGCCAGTGCGTGTTACATTTTGCATAATTTTAAAGCTTTATGATAAATTTTTAAACGGTTATAACTTTTTTGTTTCGATAGAAATATGTTTATCACGTCTTGAAAAGTTATCCCTTTAAATATTTTTATTACAGTTTGAAACAGTATGAAAGTAAAATGAATGTTTAAAAATTAAATTTCCAATCGAGTTAAGTAAACTTTTTGATTTTTTGTAAAGTATTGAACCATAAAACATATCGGGCAAAAGTATTTCATTTTTTCAGGATTGAAGTAATCAAGGACATTCTAATTTAACATACAGCGTGTTTCAAAAAAGAATATACGTATTTCAAATGCATATATTTATTAACGTGTATGACATATGAATATGAAACACATATGTACGAACCTCTCAAGTTCAGATTATAGATATTCAATATGTCCTCCATCAGCGACACGAACAATATCACATCAATACTCAAATTCCTCCCATACTCGGGCAAGAATGTCCGTCGTTATGACAGTACGGATCCGGTTCTTCACCTCTTCCCAGTTCTGTGGGAGTGGTGGTACATAAACGTTGTCTTTAATGAAACCCCACAGGATGTCAAGTTCAGTGACCGTGCAGGCTAGCTGAAACATACTAAGTCGCCAATTCCTTGACGACCCGTCCAACGGTTCGGTAGAGTTTCATTCAGATAATCACGCACTTGGCGACACCACTGAGGGGGTGCCCCGTCTTGTTGAAAAATGAAGTTGTCTTCGTGCAGTCTCGAAAACAACCAGTTTTGTAACACAGCGAGATACTGCTGACCGTTAACCGTGTTTCCATCGAAGAAGAGTGGGCCGTAAACAGATGATCGGGATATCGCGCAAAATACATTTATTTTGGGCGAATCTCGTACATGTTCAATGGCTGCCTGTGGGTTCTGTAGGCCCTAAATTCGAACATTGTGTTTGTTTACATGATCACTAATATGAAAAGTCGCTTCATCACTGAACACGATGCGTTGTGCGAAAGTGTTATCATTGTCAATGGCATCAATAATCTGGTTACAAAATGCCACACGTTTGCGTTTATCATCAGGACGCAAAGCCTGTAACAAATGTAACTTGTACGGTTACATAACCATCCGATATCTCAAAACACGCCAAATTGTTGTAGACAGTTATAACTCCCGACTGGCACGACGAGTTGATTTTGAAGGATTACGTTGGAAAGCAGTTTGAACAAAGAATATGTACTGTTAAGAAGGAAAACTTCGCAGATGCAGAAGTGGCTCCCTTCCAACGAAAAGGGAAACAACTGCGCATGCGTGAAATATCTGTCGCCAAAGCTCGAAGCTGAATGTCGAAGTTGGTTTGGACAGGTTCGACCGTTACGTTTAGCAAGAGTTTAAACAAAGAATAGGTTCTTTGGTTTCAAGTAGCGATATGGACAATGGAAGTTCAACAGCCAGTGAAAGTGAAACTTCACCTAATATTTCACCATTTCCGAGTTTAAATTATAGCGACAAGTCAAAGAACGATTCATCTTAACCCGTGTTCCTCAATTTCCTATACACGTCGCGGAGGGGGAAAATGTCGGCTAGGTACCAAAGAACCGGCACATCACAGAGGGGAAATGCTCGCCGACAGATTCCGTCGCCAAATCCCTTGGCGAATGTTCCCTTTTCTTTGTAGCGGCGTTGCAGACAAAGTGGTTTACATTACGTCTATGGAACCTTTCCTTCTTTACATAGATGTTCTTTGGTTTGAATTCGTGCAACATTTTCGTCGGGAACATGAGGGCGGCCAGGACGTTTTCCTATGCGTCTTGTACTTAAACTATCGATACCACCTGCGAATGTTCCACCCATTCGCAGGATCAATATGGTACCAACTTGAAACGTCTTTGCACTGTAATTGCGGAACAGCACTTCGAAACTCGAGAACACAAAATGATTGCTGCTGCGGAGTAGCCATTTTAAACATGTGACGGTTACCACGCAAAACAGAAGACAACTGACATCTAGCGGCTATTAATATAAACTAGACTATGTGTTCGTTTCGCCAAAGCCGAGCCTAGGCACAGTGATCGATAGTTTGGCCAAAATAACCCTTTGTAATACGTATATTCTTTTTGAAACAAACATTCTAGAAGCAAATGGGAAAATCTTTGCCTTGGTTATTTACTGAATATCGTTTGAAGCAGTGAAAGAGGAAAGGATAAGATTGAACAACAGGTGCTATTTTCAACTGATAAAACTAAATCTTCATGGTTGAGTAAATTTACGTCTTTAGTAATTTGTAAAGTTTGAGTAAATTTACAAATTTACTCAAAATTTCAATTCCAAGAGCTCCTGCATTTGTTTCTTTTGCCTTTCTGTTTTTAAACATAAAATGATACTTTCTGAATAACTGCAATTTTCTGTGAAAAGTCGCCCATTCGTTGGCGATTAAGTTTTCGTCAAGATATTATACAAAAGGCAACGGCAATTTCGAAAATGGCAGCGCACTAAGGATTCCATAAAAGATCGGTAAATCAATACAATTAAAAAAGCAAGAAACATCTATAAAACTGTTGCCTTTTTTCAAAGAAATGCTTACGTTATTTCATTTCATGCTATTGTACTCACTATGTGCACATCTGATTTCGCTTAAAAAATTTTTATCTGTTTCCGCTTTAAGAAACCGCAAAGTTGGCGCTACGTGCAATCTTATTCTCGCCATGTATACAATGATCTGTTTTTTCTTAAAAAGACATCAGAGAACTGTACAAATTTGGTATTGTCTACAAATTTCGATCGTTTAAGAAGTTCAGTCGCTTAAGAAATACAACTTCGCGGAAAGCGTATTTTTGCATTCTTTATTAATAGGTAAAATACCGTATTTCTGAAGAAATGTAATGCTTTCTTTCTCATCAGCCAGCAAATTCCATAGTCTCATAATAATTCCTTACAAGAAAAAGGTTTAAAAAAAAGTACTAATCAGAAAAATGGACATTGAATTTGAAGGTGAAAATATGCGTGCGATCATCTTCAGCACAGTGAAGCATATCTGGAGTTGCCACGTACACATATTTTGGCGACGTTCTGAGTTGCGTATTTTGTTTGTGCGATGCCTCTGAATATTTTTCATGGGAATATGGATAATCCTCATAAAATGGTACAAACAGCATCAAATTTAAAAGTATGTTACTATGCAAACAAAACTAAAAAAAGAGAGAGAGAAGCTTACAAAATATTTACAGATGGAGGACAAAATAATGCGAACACCTGTGAAATAATGGAAAATCTTTATTATTAGGGGGTTAGACCACCCTTTGACTCAAGTACAGATTGAATGCGAAGTGGGATAGATGAATAAAGATCAAGGACAATACTTAAAGGAATATTAAGCCATTCTGGTCTCTACTTCCGAAAGTCCGGATGGAGTGGAAAATGAGAACGAAGTCTGGACTCCAAATATGCCCATGAATGCTCAGTAATATTCAAGTCCGGAGACTGAGGGGGTCAAGTGAGATGTTTAATTGCATCGTCATGCTCTTCGAACCATTCTTGAATACACCTAGCAGTGTGGATAGGGGCGTTGTCTTCTTGAAAAAGCGGTCGCTCCTCAAGGAATACGATCTGGACAAAAAGGCTTAAATAGTGATTGAATGTGACCCTCCCATGCAGAATAACAAGTGGCCCAAGATATCGCACCCCATACCATAACGGCACCACCCCCGTGCTTCACAGTCGACAAGAGTTAGTCAGGATGAAACGCTTTTTTGGGCGTTCTCCAGACATAAACGCGTCTGGTCGTCTGAAATAGGGTAAATGAAGATTCATCTGACCATATTACCTGTTGCCACTGCTCTGGGGACTAGCCTTTGTGATCTCTGCACCACTAGGCGTCGCTTGAAAGCATTAGTTGCTGTCACCAAGGGTTTACGAATTTCCAATCTGCCATAAATGTTTGCAGCATAAAGTTTCCTCTTGACAGTTTTTGTTGAAAAGGGGTCTTGGAGATGACTGTTCATTTCGGATGTTATCTCGGATAACGATTGCTTCTGGTTTCGGGCGTTTCAAGACCCGTCTATCCCTTTCGGCCACTGTTGTGCTTTGAAGACGTTGTCTTACCCTCTTTCGTGTACGCTGCCATAACCTGCTGATACCGTAGTCCTTGCTTGCTTCGCCTGCTTATCTACTAAGGAATAGAAGTATTGCAGTTCATCAAGGAGCTCATCATTTAAATCAGAAGGATAATGCCTTACCAATTCATCTCCTTCAGTTTTTTGAAAGTTTCATTTTCTGTTTATAAAACATGAAAATTTATTTCGTAATTTTTCATATGGAATTTTTCGATTGGTTAAGTTTAACATTAATGTATCACATAGCATATATAGTGACAGTTAATAATATAAGAGCAGTTTGTGAACGTTTCACAAGTTTCTGAAATGCAGTTTTCTGATTGTTAACTTTGTCATCTAGCTGCAAAAAATTCATATCCTTGCTGACATTAGGGCGAATTCAGCTACATTTTCGCAATTACGATGGCTTAATTAAGGTAATCAGAAGCCCGTGTTTTCATACGATAGATTAATGAAGAAACTAACATAAAACTGACGGATTTTACACTGTACTGATATTTTGTTTAAAAAAAGTTCATCATAGCTTTTGGCCTGCCTTCGAGTAAATTCTGGGTCAAACCGGTAAGAATTCGTTCCAGAATGTTTTCTATCAGTCTATGGCATATCGCCGATTTTGTGGCCAAATGGGCGATTTCGCGCCAAATATGGCAACACTAAAACCGCCTTACCAGGGAAGTTATCTTCCCGCGGCTTTACATTTCGTAACAACATATTCATTTAATTTTATCGTAACTGAGAGATTTTATTTTAGATCCAGTGTGCAGAAGAAATAAGAGTTAAAAGTTTTTTGCATAATATGTTACACAGTGTTGAAAGTTTTTCATTTATGATATTCATTTTACGAAACAACGCTTGTTGTAAAATGTTGAAGTCTGGGTAATTTTTTTTAGCCCAAAAGGGACATGAGTTCCAAATGGTAATAATTTAGAATTCAACTAACAAAATTCAGCGTTGTATTTGCACATTTTCGCAGGACTAGTTTTAACTCAATGTTTAACTGGCGCTATTTATTTACATTTGAAAATCTTGGTAGAATAATGAATTACGTCAGTTGTTGCCTCAAGGTATTTTTTTTTTTCACCAGTGAGAAAACCATTAACTTTCAGTTTTGCGGCACCGAGAATTTGATCTTCCTGCCCGTTGTCCGAATTGCTTGTTTTTGCGTAGAAACTCAAAATTTAACTGTGAAAAAAAAATTACTTTAACTGTTTTTATCTGTGTCTGGTGTTTTAACTTTTCCCGTATTTTACAATTTTTAATGAAGATGTTTTGAGTTGTTTTTACGTATTTTTTGCCTTACCGTGAAGTGAGAAATGAATTGATTGAATTAGAAATAGTATATCTCTAAAGAAACTAGAGGAAAGAACGAAGTGAAGCAAAAAAAGTGTATATAACTTAAAAGGTCGTACAAGGAGGTCATGTAAAGTACAAATCAGATATTCATTTTTCAGGACTCAGGAATGAAAGCGCGTAATTACTATGCCAGTACAAATTATATCGCATTTCAAAACTTCACTAAAGATTCACGACTTCCGCCCCATGGGAATAATATGTGATTTCGATCTTTGAGAAAGAAAATTATTTTAAGGTTGTTCGTCGAAGTGCGTTGCCATTCGGCAAAGCATAAATGTATTTAACTTTCTAATTCAGTTTGTCTGTTATTGATTAACAGGTTAAGCGTTTTTTTCTTCTTTTATTTTTCATTGAATATTTAAATTCCTTGTGCACTACATAGTCTTACAGAGGTAAGTGAAAAAAAATAAAATAAAATAAAAATAAATACAACACAACGCAAAATAAAATAATCTTACAAATTCACAGATGACACGTAAGCGATATATATACAGAAGAAAGAGAATGCCATTTTATCTTGGACAAATGCATGAAGATGAGTAGGTTCTTGCATGTCCTACTCAATTTTCACAGAGCTTAATTTAGAAATGAGTTCTTTTTTACCTTCCGTAAACTTTGAATAATAGAATAACAAATGTTCGACATTTTGCGCTCCCTCGAAGCTGCAGGAACACGAGTCTGTATTAGATAACCCAAATCTCTTCGGATTATGAGTTGAAATTACCATGTCGAGTTAGAAATTTAGTAATTTCAAAATTGTAGGAAAGATGTTTATTATTTTGTGAGGAATGGAAGGAAAAAATAATTTAGTCAAAAAGGCAGTAGTAGAATTTCTGTATAATTTATTCCACTTGAGTATTGTTTCATCTCTGCTTTTTTTTCTTGAAGAATGACTCGGGCAGTATCATTGGAGTATAAACTTGAAGATTTGTGACTTGTTTTGCAACCAATCAGCCCTTCCATTTCCTAGATTGCCAGCGTGGCCACGTACATGAGAAAAGATGACATCAACACCTTTATTATTAAGATCTTTAAAAATGGCATGAGAAGTGACAATTAATTTATTACACGAGATTCATAAGATACTTTAAGGATGAAAGAGAATCAGTACAGATAAGAAATTTAGTACTTAACGAACAGCTGTTAGATATCCACTTAAATGACTCACTAATGCACAGTAATTCGACATGGAAAACACTGCATGCGTTGGGAATTCTAAAGAATTTGTATTCCAATTCAGAACCATGATGGAAAATGACATAAGCTATCCCAACTCGATTATTAATTTTACTGCCATCTTTTTAACATACAACTAGGAAATTATCATCAACGGAACAATCATAAATGACAGGAAGATCTTCAAACAACACCTTGGTATCGAACATAAATTTGCTGATGGTATCTGTAAACTTTCTGTTATTTAAAACATGAAGATCAATCGGAGAAAACTCCGAAATTGCAAAACAGGCTTCATAGCTAATTGTTCTGTAGCCACATACAACTGTCAGTAAAATTCTTCTTTGAATTCTGCGAAGGATACTGGAATTAATCGTCTTTTCTAAATCTGTTCCCCATACTGTAGAAACGTAGCAAATAAAGGGGACTATACCCTGCTTATAAATTATATCATTAACATTGGATTTTAAAGCAAAAGTATTACAAGAGACACGATTAAGTCCTCCAAGTATATTTTCACACTTATTGGATAAATACGTAGTATGATTTTTCCAGCAAAACTTATGATAAAGAATAATTAATTTCATTCACGTTTCGAGTAGGGTACTATCCAAGTACATTTACTGGTTTGCACAGCTTACATGCTTTCTTTTAATTATCATAATTTTAGATTTATTAGGATTGAATTCCAATTTCTATTCTCTGAACCAATCAGACATTATATTGTTCTGAACCGTATTAAAGGGAGTATTGGGACATTTCTCTTGAAAACAAATTAGTGACCATCATGAAAAGTAATTGTTTTACAATTCGGACAATGTGAGAGTCTATTGAGTAAATAGTTCATAATTAAATTCCACAGTAAGGGTCTAGAAACTGAGCCTTGAGGGCAACCTCTTTCCAAAAGTCGGGAGACTTTTCTCAAAGACGAAACATTTTTTTTTAAATGTTAAATCTATTTTTTACTAATGAACTAACTTTAAATAGCTACTAATTCTTAAATGGAAACTGCAAAAATACTTGTAAAAAATCATTTTCATGATTTGCATCTTTTAACAAAAAAAAAATTTTTTAAAAAAAAAAAAAAAAAAAAAAAAAAAAACCTTAAGCAGTTTCGTACAAATGCTAAGAACAGTGGCAAATTTTGCTTTCATTAAAAAAGAAACTTCATAATTTTGTTCATAGGAATCGCCATGTAGACCTGCTTTAGCTAATTAAAGTTTTTCTAATGTGTCGTTACTAATGTCAGATTTAAAGTTAGTCCTTGTTTTCGCAAAAATACTGAAAATCGTCTTGTACTCTGCATTACTATGGCGAATTGTCAGAAAGGCCAACATTATTGTAGACAGTTCACTATAAAATTCCATTAGCACCTTTCAGTTTTCCGTTAAACTCCACTGGGTGCCAATCCTGAATGATTTTATAGCTTTATTCAAATTTTCTAATTGTTAACTGCAAAATTGTGACTGCAATTTATCAGTTGCAACATCAAAATCATCTTTCATGATTAAATGAAGTAAAACTGGAAATCTATTAAGAAAGTATCTTATATTTTTATAAATAAAGGCGAGGAGGCATTTTTCTAAATAAATAAATAATTTCAAAACAAAGGCGAGGAGGGATTTTTCTAAATAAAGGTGCAGCATTATAAAATGCATTGGGAGTTTGTGTTCCAGTACAAAAGTAGAGAACAGGCATTCTGTATTAAAAACCTTTTGGTCCCAGTTTGTTTCCACAATTTATTTATTCATTTATTTTTTGTTCAATAGAACTCAAGTTGTCCTTGTGTTTTTGTGTAAGCACATGTTGAGAACATCGCCCCTTTACCGTTCGAAATTGAAAAATCTCAATGACAAACGGTACACATCGCAAATGTATTACATTTTCTTGAAGAAATAATAGAACGAAAGTCATCTGTGTACTTTGAAAAGTACATGAGTACTTTACCGTTTTTGCAAACATAACTAAAACAAAACATCTTGATTTCTTAAACTACACTCTTTTACAAAAAAATCGAAGCACCAAAAAGGACTTTTGCGATCGTGACGAAATTTGATCGATCATGCAAATGATCAAATTTTCAATTCAAATAAACTGGAATTGAGATCATACCTCGCAATTCGCAAAGTATACCAGTAACAGAGACGGAAAATTTATCTTTTCTTGTTGCTGCCATTGTAATTCCATAAAGAAGCAACTTAAGATGCAATTACGACGATATCGAAGACCTTACACAGAACTAAACGACTTCAAACGTGGTTGCATTGTAGGGTTGCGTGAAGCTGGGTGGTCATACCGAGCAACAGGCCGCCACCTGCAGCATATAGACACTGCTGTGCAAGGATGTTGGCAACAATAGTTGCTACAAGGAAATTGCCGACGAAATGAAGGCTCTGGAAGGCCAAGGAGCACAAATGCGAGGCAAGATAGGATGATTGTTCTCCAGGCCGAACCGCCCCAACGGTATCATTGTCGACTATTCAACGCATTACAGCCACATCTATACCTTCCGTGGTACCGTCTACCATCTCACGGCGCTTGTCTGAGGCGGGTTTACGCTCACAGAGGCCTTTAAGACGTTTGCCTTTGACCCCACAACATCGGCGGAGTCGTCTGGAGTGGAGTCACAGCCGATCATCATGGCTCCCATTAGACTATCATCATGTAGTGTTCAGCGATGAATCTCGCTTAACTCTTGAAGCAGATGACCACCGTGTTCGTGTCTGGAAAGGACGGGGCCAGCGGTCCCAATCAGCCTTTGTTTTACAAAGGCATACAGCCATAACCCCCGGTGTGATGGTGTGGGGCGCTATTTCTTATGACAGCAGGTCATCTTTAGTCATCCTTCGTACATCTTTAACAGTTCAACGGTATATCGATACCATCCTGCGGCCAGTTGCATTGCGCTTCATGGCACGTCATCCTGGGGCCATTTTCCAACAAGATAATGCCAGGCCACATACCGCTCGCATATATCTCGACTGTCTCCATGCGGTTGATATTCTTCCTTGGCCAGCAAGGTCACTAGACCTTTCACCAGTCGAGCATGTCTGGGACATGGTAGACCGCCAAATTCGGGCACCACAAAATATCGCAAATCTGGAGCGACAACTGATGAATGCCTGGCAGAATGTGTCGGAGGATGACATTAGGAACCTCTACCACTCCTCGCCTCGACGAATTCAAGCATGCATTGCCACCAGGAGCGGTTCGACCAACTACTAATTTGAATACTCGGTGGGTGATTGTGAGCCGTGAACAGGGACTATAACCTTCATTTTTTAATCGTTTTATTAACTGTGTATGAGCTATACACGTATTCAGGTTCATCAAAAACAACGACTTCCTTCATGGTGCTCCATTTTTTTTTTTTTCCAAAAGAGTGTATTTCTCGAAAGCGAGTGCATTAACACCGCTCAGCGACAAGATGAACGAAATAACAGCCTTGTTCTTGCTTTGTGCTCATTGGCTAATATATGCCAGATGACATGCAGTAGCGCTCGATGCTGATTGGAAAACTGGTACACGATGTTTTCGAACACATGTGGTCTCAGTCATAAAGCAGAAGCGTGCCATAATTTCTCACTGACATTTTATTTTAGTTTTAATCTAGAGAGAAACCAAGTGGCACCCCAAATCCCTTTTTTGGTGCAAATAACGAAGTATTAAGCCAAGATACATAAAAATAGTGAGAAATTTTAAGAATAAGAAAAAATCGGGAGAAATATGTTGCAAATCGGGTTGGCGGGAGAACGGTCAGAAATCGGGAGAGTTGGCAACTCTGTATCAAGGAACACTAAAATTGTGTGTAAATTTCTCTTCTTACCTTCATCCACGATGTCTTTTAAATACAGAAGAACATCTTCACAACTCTTATGAAGGGTAAAACCAAATTTTTCTTTATTTAGCAGTTTTTATTATGCAGGAACCAGGTAATTCTATCAACAAACAGTTTTTCGAAGCATTTTCCTAAACTTGGAAGAAAACTAATGCACCTCAAATGATCTAAATGCGGGATACGAAGACCACTATTCTTATGGATTAAAACGATATTCGCTCTTTTCCATCAACGAGGAAAGGACCCGAGCTTCAGACAAGTATTGAAGATTTTGGAGAATAAATTTGGAAACATTCTATGAACTTGGCTCAAAATTCTTTGAAATAGAATCAAGACCAGAAGCTTTATTGCATTAATTTAAAGTTTTCTATAACACTATTAATTTCTGACCTAGTGAAAGGAGGATCTGGATTAGCAACATAATTTTTTGAAGCTTCAATCCTAATCATTCTATAAAACGAATCATCCGTGCTAAAAGGGTCCGTGGGAAAGCTTCTGTTAAGAACCTTATTAATCGTTTCTTCTAACGACTTTGTACAATTACCAGATGGGAGACAAATTCCACTGACTTCAATTCTTTTCATAAAATTTTGCTTTATACCATTCGTATATATATTTTTCTAAACATTCCTTTCATTCATATTCATTAGGAATTGTCTCCAAGAGTTAAGCTTTCGTCCTGTAGCTTTAAGCTGGAACTATGTCTTAAGTGTAGATATTTTTGTTTATATAGCTTTCTAAAAGCAGGGTTACAATTTCGTTAAAACCTACGTCTGGCAGCATTAACCTTAACCTGCTTTCTCGTACATTCGATTTCAGTAGTCCAGCAAGGTACCTTGTCAGTCCATGCCTGTAAAAAAGCTCGTCTTGCATGCGAGACAAAGTTTTCTAGTCGAAAGTTTAATGCGAGAAATCAATGGACTGTGACAGTTCATTAGTCAACTGCTCACATGTACAGTAAAACATATTCCAGTTAGCTTTCTTTACGCTGAAGATTATCTTGCTGTTTTCTCTATCATAAAGAGTATTATTAGAAGCTACAGACTCAGTCGTACTATGATCAGAGAGGGATTCATAGTCTGGTTGACACCGACGCAAAATATCTCCAAGAAGATCAGCTCACAACCGTAATGTCAATATAGCTTGAACCAATGGGTATTACAGAAAGTAGGACCATAGTCTTCCTTGATAACGAACACATTATTCATACTTAAAAATTCACAAACTTAACACTTCGGAAACCTGAAACTGGACTATGAGAAATTTCAGATTTACTGTTGGCATCTATAGCCCAAATCAATCTGTTACAATTTTTTGAAGCTAGTGCTACATTAATTTTATGCAAATCGAAGTCAATATTTCTGTTGCTTTCAAAATGATTAGAGAAAACGATAAAACCGTGAGTATTGAGAGCAACATAAAGACACCATATTATAATCAAGATTATTAATATCAAGCAGAGTAGACAGCTTTTAATTCCGTACAATAATATCAACGTAATTGGAAGAGAATCATTCATACGAGTGAGGGTCCTGAACAAGAGCGACATCAATGTTAGAATTTTCCATATTTAAAAGAAACTGCCTTTTTCGAACAATGAATATTTTATCATCAATTTCATGTGGTGCAGTTTTAATAAGTAGAACAGGATTTTTCCATCGTGGAAGAGAAGAAATTAATTCAGGTTCATTCTTGATTCCATCCTTTAGTTTATCACGATCAATTGAAGAAGTGCATTGTCCTAAAACTCTGTTATTAGAAACTGTCCTTATATTTTTAATACTAAATTTCTTTTTCGTAGGATTAATTTTTTCTTTCAAAAGTATTTTAACATCAAGGGATGTAAAATTTTCCAATCCGGCAGATGCCGAATCAAGCAACTTGACCGTTTGTTTACATTTTCTTCCCTAGATGGCGATACCACCTCAGCATAGGAAGAAGGTTTTCAAACTTCCCACGCAAGTTTCGCGATAAATAGGTACTTAATTCCGGCGAGGATTCCCTATTATTAAGGTCAGACAATTCTCTAAGAAAATTGAAAACCAAAAAATCTTACTCCCTATTTATTTTCTTGAACTTCATCGAAATTCGCCAGGTGAAAATATCCATAGATTAAACAATATGTTCGATTTCAATATCACCATAGAGAAATACACACCCAGAAAGAGACCCATCCAATGTTTTAACTGCCAGGAATTTGGACATTCCCAAGCTAATTGCTTTAAACCTGTCAGATGTGTAAAATGCTCAGGAAATCAGCGCAGTAACACTTGCCAGCTAAAAGAAAATCAGAAACCCAAATGCATATTTTGCTCAGAAAATCACGTGAGTTCCTACAGAGGATGTAGAATATACAAGAAATAGTGATTCGCAAATAGTGAAGCAAATATAGAAATTAAAAGCATTCCACCTCACAAGAACGAAGATTTTTTCCCTCGATGTTTGCAAAAATTAATCCAGATACTTCAAAAACTAAAGCTAACTATAGTGTAGCACTTAAGAAAAACTTAAACCCAGAACAACTCGCAGAGATTTTTGAAATTTTTCAGAACCTTTAAGTCTTCAAACTAATCAGCGAAGTTACAGATATAGCTCAGCGCATCAAAAATACTCAACGTATTACACAAAAAATGCTGTATCTTTCAAAACAGTAGATCCGAAGAAATCTAAGCAACGGTAAAAAAGCCAAACTTCAGATGCTACCAATACATAGCGACAGATTAGTCGGCCTGCTTTTCAATAACTGTTTTCACCACCCATAGATGGCGGCACCTATGCCATATAATCCTAACTTCATCAAGATAACCCTTGAGTACTTTGCCATAATTAAAATAAACCAAATCAATATGTTATAGATAATTTATAATTGAAGGGCTTGCAGCAATAAGCTTGAATTTGGTAGATTTTGTATTATTCATGGGTCTTTTTTGTTTAAAAAAAAAATCGTTCTTTGCACTGTAGTAAAAACACACTGGAGTAGCCGCAAAAAATCATTTTTACTGTCACTTTTAATGAGAACAAACGTTTAGAATATAAGTTAAAAAAATGAATTTTGAAAATTTTCCTTTTTTGATTTTCCGAAAATTTAAAAATATGGAGCTGGGCTTTTCTTTCTGCAAGCCCTTCAACTTATTAACTTTTATTATATTTATTATTATTTAATTTATCAAATAATAATTATTATCATTATTATTTTTAATTTATCAAATATTTTTCTACCGCCAAGTGGAATGTAACTGACGCAGAATCCATTTTCGAAGTCTTTTATATCTTTTAAAAGGTAAATCCTTTTTCGAAGTATATTGTAATTTAGACATAATTGTCTTGCCCAGCTGGGCTCGTTCTAATGATTCATATGGAAATTCTTCAGTATTCATTATGTTTATTCCCTTCATTCAACCCTATATCTAGTGACAATATTTCTTTAAGGGTTTTGCTTGATTTGTTTCTTTCAATCTCTATAAGAAATTCGCCAGGTTTCATTGCAGTGAAAGAAAAAAATCTGATGTGTGCACCGTACAAGGCACGTACACTGCCTTGTACGAAATATTAAATTATACGCATTTTGCATTTCATTTAAACTTATTGGATTAAATTAAATCTACTTCGTCGATATGTATATTATCTGATGGATTATCGAATCTTTGCCACACGTTCTATTCAAATAGTGTGATAAATCTAAAACGATGTATAAAAGAAATAAAATTAAAAAAAAAAAAAAAGATAGGAAGAAAGAAAAGAAACAGTTTTTCACAGAGGATTCATCATTTCTCATTCAGTTAGTTCAGTTCTCTCTTCGCGACAAGGCAAAACTACATAAAAACTCAAAATAGCTATATTAAAAATTATGAAGTAAGTCTTAAACACTTATTTCCTCGAATAATAAATTCCAGAACGGATTAAGCATGATTTAATTCGCGATAGTAAAAGAAAGCGTTGTCTTTGTTGTTGCAAAATTTAGTTTCTCTAGATTGGCAACAAATCCACCATTCTTTTAAGTTTCAAATGTAAATAAATGTGGCTGCCATATGAAAAATGATTAAGATTAGCCGCACTTAAACGACTTTTAAATTGTTGATAATTCTACGAATCTTGCATGCAGATTTACTAAAGGCATAAAAGCCTTAGCCGGAAAATAAGAACAACATAAGTCAATCATTTTTAAAGCAAAAAATGCACAAATTACCAACATACAAGAATAAAAAAATTGAGCTCACTGAGTCGAGTAACAGAGTGAATATATATATTTATATACTTTTGGTGCGGCCGATTGCCACTAAAATAGGAGGTGCACATCTACATGCTATAGCAGTCCTATATAACAAAATTTCAACGTTCTGAGGCTACTCGTTTTGGAGTTATGCGAGATACATACATGCATACGTCACGAAACGATCTCTTCAAAATCCATTTTAAATCAGTTTTATAATTTTTTTTGGGGAAAAGAGTCTTTTGTTCTGTCCTTACCTACACATGTCAAGCAAAAACAACGTTAAATCGCATTCGATAGCTGTCAAAATGGATATTTTCGTTGAAATATGATACCCTAAATTTTTCGCGAATGCAATACTTCCTTTTTACTTCGTACAAAGAAGTAAAAAGGAATTTTACTACTGGAATAATATACATGACGGCTGCTACAGAACGATCATGGTTATCTGTCATCAAATTCTTCAACTGAAAGGAACCAGAAAAACAAAATGAAAGTGCTAATATTTGAACTAATATCAGTACTGTCAGTTTATACGGAAAAAGGGAACAGCATACTAAAAGACATATAAATATAGTTGAGAAAATTCGAAGGACAAAAATAAGCTGATATATTCTTCATTCCTTTGTCCTTTTTGGAACATAATTAAAAGTAGGCCTTTTCTTGTTGTGAATGTCTTTAAAATCATAATTTTATATTCTGAGTTCAGTATTATTAAAATTACTTTAGTGCTATAATTTACTTGAGTAAACCTCGTAGTATACTTTGTGGTACGAGTACCTGAAATCGGTGTTAACATAAATAAGGAAATAAAAGTTTATTCCTAGATGGTAGAATGTTCTTGCCAGATGGCAATGGAATGTTCTAATCTATCATCAGGGAGAAGTTTATTAGTTGACGTTCATTAGAATGCATTATTTTTCTAGATGTGCAGTCTCACAGCTGTCCGTGTATTGGTAGCTTTGATTTTCCCCACCCTCTTGCGCAAGAGACTGAGAAAAGGATTCTTGCTGTCTACAGAGTATCTCAACACGTACATAGAAAACCTGATAAAGAAAGAATAAAAGAATTTCTGCATTATTCCTTTCTTTGAGATCCAGGAGACAACTAATTTATGAACGGATCACATGTTAGTTGGTGAGCAACAGTCTAACAGCTGTTACTTGCTGTCTGCAACCCTTTTGCTGGAGCACGTCTCAAAACATAAAAACATAAAGTACATATAAAATCGGATAAAGAATAGACAAAAGTATTTCTTCCTTAGTCCTTTAGTGGGGCTAGTAGAAAAGTATGAATGACAAGTGCCTGAGGGTCCTTTGAGATCCGGGAGACAAACTAATTTATGAAAGGATCACATGTTAGTTGGTGAGTAACAGTCTAACAGCTGTCCGGCCATTTTCCCCACCCTCTTGCACAAGAGACTGAGATAAAGATACTTGCTGTCTGCAACCCTTTTGTTGGAGCACGCCTCCAAACACAAAAACATAAAGTATATATAAAACCGTATAAAGATTAAACAAAAGTATTTCTGCCTTAGTCCTTTAGTGGGGCTAGTAGAAAAGTATGAATGACAAGTGCCTGAGGGTCCTTTGAGATCCAGGAGACAAACTAATTTATGAAAGGATCACATGTTAATTGGTGACTGACAGCTCTTTGTCACTGATTAAAATCTCATAGGGTTAGTTCCTAGTATTTGAACAATGCTGAAAGCAAAACAGCTGGGCAACTAAGATGATATCTGCCAAGCCTGAGCAAACAAACAGAATCCGGGTTCGAATGTAACATTCCTCAGTAAAAAAACACAAGGGGTAGAGCGTTGGGCAAAGAACCCCTAAGGAGAGGCCTGGTTTCTTAAACACCGTTCTACTGGGCTTCAGTAAAAATATTTCAAACAAGAATGAAATATATTACCTTATGTAGGGTCACTGCGGAATGTCCCCCCCTTTCTCTTATGCAAGTCTAGTTTGGACATATGCCTGTAAATCGAACCGAAAACACCTGCAAACTGCTGAAAATCGTGTACTGCGGCCAGATTACTAATTCCGAATGGTATATTCGTAACAACAGAATACATGAAGAACTAAGCTTCATGTATTCTGTTGAACTGTCCACATTATTAAAAACTCGCTGAAAGCTTTCATGAAAGACAAAAAACAATTAACAGCCCGGCCATTAAGATTTACAATTATGACTACAGTGATCTAGCAAATATGGAAGAGCCCCTGTCCCAACTTAATATATATATAATTAAATATTTATTACAATGCCTTTACAATTTATGTTAACCTTCTGTTATTGTATCTGCTATGCATTCTTTTTAGTTCCCTTACGTCCATATTATTTATATCTTATTTATCGGATTCCAATTACCAGTGTTCGCCTAACCTTGCCTTTATTCATACGTTCACCAGCTCGACGACTTCTGGTCTGCATTCATTTGACATCGCTTAATACCTTAATTAGCATTCCCTAACTTCTGACTTAAATATGAGTTATAAATTATTACTTTAAAAATTTTATTATTAAAAAAATACGTTAGATATCTTTTAGGTTATTTTCAACAATTTGCAATTCTTAAACTGTTCCACATGGGGTAGAGCCTTGTCGCTCAGGTACCCTGATGTACCTGAACATCTACATTATTATCCAAATCTACATTATTATAATCTGGCTAGGGAATTTCATGAAAGACAGCAAAAAATTCACGGTCCTGTCTTAGAAATTGCAAATTATGATTACAGTGACCTAAACAATATAAATAGGCTACTGCCTGTCTTAAATGCGTTAAATGTCATAATTTTCTCTGCCAAGCCGCAAAGTCCACAAGCTTTGTCAGTAAGTAGTTTAAAATAGTTAATGAATGAAATAATAGTAAAATTAGAATACATATATACGATCACCAATTGATCTTATGATGAATAGACCTAGGTCGCTTCACTACGCTCTCAACAGTAGGATCGTCATTAATTATTTCACATAAGTGAGGATATGAAAAATTTTCCATTTTTTCAAAAAAATTGCGTGTATTTGCTCCGGAATTGGACGAATGTTTAAGTCTGCTTGAATAATAGTATTGCGGACGTACCAAGGCGCCTAGAATTCTGTTCTGTAGAATTCTGTTCTGCAGAATTCTCGTAGAACAGAATTCAATCAATCAATCGGTCAATTGACTGATGATTAGAGCACTGACATCGCAATGAAAAACTTCTATTATAGCAGCATCTTCATTTATTACAGCTTCTCGACATTTCTTAACAAAATTCATTAAATGGAAAATTTTCACTTGTGTTTGCGATATTCGAAAGCCTTTAGATTCGCGATAATCATCTTCATCATTCTCAGCACGAAATATGGTAGCTGGTCATAATTTATGCCAAGCACTTTTTAAAGTATTTGGAGGCACATCCTTCCACGATCTTGCAATGCTCTTATTATTAAAGATTTTATGCTAAAATACTTCAAAAATTCTTGAATAGTCTTGCCATTATTCCAAAAATTTAACATGGATTTCAAAAATTCTGCTTTGTATTTGCATTTCAGCGCGCGCGCTATTCCGATATCCACACGCTGAATGATGGACGTGCACTTTGGAGGAAAGAATAACATGGATACATTATCTTTAATTAAAACTTTACGTGATATAGGAGCCGAACAGTTATCTGCAATCAGGTCAGTTTTTGCGTCTTCGGGTAAACCAACCGAATTTATATTTTGACGAGCCTCGGGTATGAAAAGATTTTCAGACCAATCATACATTAGCGCTTCTGTCATCCGTTCTTTTTTATTTGCATAATCTACATATAATAAAACAAAGAGTCTGTGTGTGTGTGTCTTTCGTTCGTGTTGCGAGTAAGCTAATAGACCCAGGGCCACGAAATTTGGTACATAGGTGTATCTACACAAGAGCCAGTGCACCTCGAAGCGATTTTTTCGAAATTTGAATTAGAATTTTTTTTATTTTATGTTTTGTGACGAAATCGAGTCATTCTGAGACATAATGGGCTACAGGAAAGCGAGATTTCAATCTATACATTTCATTTTTACATCGCCGCGAAGCGTAGACACTTAGCTATTTTACGAACTTAAATACATTTCGTATTTCAATAAATCGATTAAATACGAATTTATTTAGGAAGGTGAGCTTAACACCTTTTTGGGCGGAATGTTTTAAAAAAAACTTATTTAAAAAAATGTGCAGTTTATTTTCCTTCGATTTTTGGACACGTTGAACTTTAATCCTTTCGACTCCTTTTAAAAAAGAATTTCGGTAGGAAGGTGAGCTTAATACCTTTTCAGCGGAATTTTTTTAAAAAAAAAACATTTTAAAAAATGCGCTGTTTATTTTCCTCTGATTTTTGGACACGTTGAACTTTAATCCTTTCGACTCCTTTTAAAAAAAGAATTTTGGAAAAATAATAATATTTTGTATTTTTAAAAAATTTTTTAAATGAAGCTTCCGAATACACTTTTCACATCTCAGATATTTTAAAATATGGTTTTGGCAACAATTTTTCATTCTTATTGTTGTTGGTAGATTTTTGATGAAATCGCATGATTTTGAATAGTTTAATTTTTTAGAAATGTGGTTTGGCAACGTTTTTCATCGTATTTCTTATGTCATTTTTTTAAGAAATTGAAAAATTGTTTCTTTTTGCAGAAGTAAATTGTTTTATTAATTTATTAGGATAATTAATATTTATATTTAGGGATATTGCGTATTTCATTGTAATTTTTTATATTATGTTTTAATTATATATAATTTTAATTATAAAAAAGTTTTGCATGATTTTTTTAGGAAATAAAGCTCTTAATCTATTTACACCATTTGAGTTCTTAAGAGTTTGCAAAGGGAAGTTGGTTAATTTATTTATTAGGATAAGTAATATTTGCATTAAGGGATGCTGCTTATTTCATTGTCATTTTTTATATATATATATAATACATTTTTATTGATTTTTTTTTTTTTGATAAAGTTGTTCTGCAGAGTAAAATTCTGCGTGGAATATTTTGTTCTTTGCGTTTCTTTCATGTTATTTTTTGCTTATTTCACTGTTTGTAAGATATTGAAAAGTTTTGCATGATTTTTTTTCAACGGAAAGTTGGTTAATTTTTTTATTAGGATAATTAATATTTGTATTAAGGGATATTGCTTATTTCATTGTAATTTTTTTCTCTTGAAAATATAAGATAAAAAATTACTAACAAGTTAAATGGCTGCGATATGACTGCTGACACATTTTCTCAGTAGATTGATTACCTAAGTACCATAACATTTCAAAATTTCAGAAAAAAAATCTCTCAAACTATCAAGTAAGAAAATGTTTAAAAAATTTTGACTCATCAGAAATGGCATGGAGTTATTTATATCATTGTAGATTTTTTATATAGTGTTTTATGTAGTTATGGTGGTGGTTGAGAAGGGGGATATAAATTATGTTTTAACAAATGTTTAATACACATCTCATGCAATCATTTTGCTAAAAATTCAAGATGTATATGTTTTTCTGGTAATACATCAGGGCCGTATGCAAGGGAGGGTTTTATTCTTAACAAAGGAAAAGTAGTTGGAAGAACTTACGTGGCCGTAGGTCCCAGGTGTGTCTTTTAGGCATTTTTCCGGTACGTTTAAAAGCCAGACTAAGGCTGGCCGCATAGCAGCCAGTAGTATAATAAAATCTTTACTCCAAGGCCGTGTATTTTTCAGCGCTATAAATTTATCCGGCAGGTAACGTTTCATTAATAATGAGTTCAATGAATTCATCTGCAAATAGTTCAGCAGCTTCAGTATCAGCTGAAGCTTTTCCACCTGGAATTTTTAATTGCATTATACCACGGCGAATTTAAAATTTGGTTAACCAACCTGTTGAATACGTGCATTCAATTTTTAAGTTCATTTCTTCATGAAATATATTGGCTGGAGCCATCAGCATCGGACCCGCCAATGGCACGCCCTCGCTACGACTCTGTCTGAAATTTCGGACCCACCAGCGGCCGAGCGGTAAAGACGCTGAACACTGGTAGTTCGGTCCGAGGTTCGAATCCCGTGAACGGGCCGCTGCATGGGCGTTTTCGTGGTTTTCCCCATGTGTAACGTGTATACGAGCCAGTTTCCCATAGAAAGTCCTCCACGAAGGCATCCCTCCCTTTAGGCAGATAGCCCTCGTGTGCTTTGCCATAATTGAATAACCTAACCTGTCTGAAATTTCAATCATTACTTTGTCATGATCGCCACTTTGAGCATTGCAAATAATTTTTCTGTTATTTATTGCGAGTGGGGTGTCGGCATTCATAAAAAATTCCCATAGTTCCTTTTTCTGTTATGTCATACACAGTTGACTTTTCGAATGCTTTATTCCTAGCATAATTTTGAGACGGATACACCTATATCCATTTTTTTCAGCAATTCCACTTTTTTGTTTAATGGACGTCGAAACATGTTTTCGCTTTGCAGATCCTGTTGCAGGTCCAGAATTAGAAACTCTTTTCGACACAAATGAAAGTTCAAACTTTAGTTTTCATAAAATTGCAGTGATTATAACAGCCTGCAAAATATAATAATAAACTGGATCCAATCAGAAAATTAAGGAACAGCGCATCTGCTATATTAACTGAAATTCTTTGGAATCAGTAAAGTATAATTTTAGCCTAGCTTAACAGCGTCCGGTATACATCATTGGCTATGTAGTGAGATTGGCGACAAAAGACAAAATGTTCCGTTAAAATTTTCTTGCTTCTATCTCGGCCTGAGACAATTAAGCCTGAAATGTATTAATTTAGTCATTTATTATACTTACGTCTAATTTTGCACATGCTTAACGCTTATCTGAGTCCTGAATAAATAAATTCTCACATATACTTATCGAGGGCGGGCGCTAGATTTCTTACCGCCTGGTGCAGTCTCTGCGGGGCCTAAATTCTGCTACCAAGCGCCTCCCTAAGTTTTAAATTTTTGGCGCTCCTAAATTTTGCATCCCAGTGCTTTCCCTAAATTCCAAAAACATTTTTATCGCTTAATTTGGTTACTCGGTGCTTCTCTAAATTCTAAAAAATTTATCTTCCCTAAATTCTGCCACTCGATGCGGCCATACGAGCTGTGGCGTCGTTTCTGGGTTTATGTGAATAAAAAATCAGCTATTCTCAATTCGAATAGCACTAAATGTAATCTCTTGGCGTATGAGTATCATTAGCAAATCTGTTTTTAGCATATGGAAAGACATTATTGTTAAATTTTACCTACTCAACATTCAGTGCATTTAACTTAAATATGTAATCATCGCAAAGCATAATGTCAACATGAAATGTTTTGAAACTCTTTGTTATTTAATTTTTATATACATTAATATATATACATATAAAAATGTTTAGGCATCGCTGCATGAGTCATTACTCAAGTTGTCATATGTTGATAAACATACGGTGGTGAAAGTAAAATATAGTAAATAATGATTGGGCGTCAGGGATATAAAATATTAGTTATTGTAAAATCAACGATGTTTCTATGTAAAATGTTTCGGTTTGAGAAGTATGCCAAGCAGATACGCAGCTACGGCATCAAATTATTGATCACACAAATGCATGCTAAAATGATAGTTTCTTCAATAACGAGATATATGTTATTTAGCGCCGAAAAATGAAATTAAGAATCGGGATTCTCCACATGTTTTCCTACGGGGGAAAAAAAATCAAAAATGCGTATGCCTAAAAGCATTTTTTTTTTATGGTGGCTTTATGGTCCGGATTTTAGATCATTCCGGGTATTGGACGTCCGGATCTCGGACTTTGTACTGTATATCTTTTCCTAGTTATTTTTTACAATGTATTTGAAATATAAGTATGTTCTACAGGGGGTAGGTTTTCGAGCCGGGTATCCTGGCGTTTGACACCGTCCCACTGTTTGTCTGGTTTTTTTTAAGCGGAAAAAATGTGCAATGCCTTGACCGGGACTCGAACCTGGATCTCTGGAAAACGCGCCAGGTGTCCTACCATTACACCACAAAGGCTTGCTGGAAGGAGGAAGAAAATACTTTATATGCTCCCCTTTTTAAAAGGCGACTGGGGATTCGGGAGCCTAGTCACCAAATCCTGATGGTGACGAATTATTGCCCATCACCTTTCAGTTCGAGCGCCACTGTAGAGTCATTAGGTTATATCGAAGCAGGAGACGTGAAAAATGTGCTATGCCCTTGCTGAGACTCGAACCTGGACCATCGTATAACCTTAACTCTGGAAGTAAAAGAAGTACTACTGTAAATAGGAATTAAACTACAGGCATTTCGTATGAGGATGAAAGAACAAAGCACATTTTCTTAGGAACACTCATGATGTACATTCGAATCAACCTGGAGGACCAGTCTTTGCGGCCCTTTTTAATGCTTCTTAAGGTATTTTTAGAGTGTTTAAGAAATTTAGTAAAATGTTCAAGGGAATACCCATATTATAGCACTGTTAAGAAAATTACAGATAGAATAATAATAAAGACAGCAAATCATTCGATTGATAAGTTATTGTTGGTACCAATCTCAGTTGTCTCACAAAGGTCAGTCCAGGTAGTCATATGACCCTGTCGTTGGCAAGAGCCTTGAGTATCATATACAGGGACAGGCTGACTTCAGTTCAGTTGCGCTCCTCGATTTTGAGAAAGAGCACCTTGGAGGGACGGGTCCGAAGGTCTCCCATACCTCATCCTCTACTACTAGCCTCCCGAGAGGTCTTTCGGCTCGCCGCATGTTTAGAGTGCCCACATGCCGCACATACACTATACATCTACAAACATCCATGCCTTCTCCGGGATTCGAACCTGGGCCCTTCGGTACAGCAGTCAGAGTTATTGACCATTATCTGTTTGGGCGGCTCCAATTAGGACCATTTTGTCTAATGTATTTTTTTGGAATTGTCTGTCTAATTTTAAATATCTACAATGTTCGGGAAGTTTATATTTGTGTTTCTGTACTGTACCTTTTGATTTTGTTTTGTTTTGTTCCAATGGCGGGCTTCGGCTTGGCCACTACTAAGTTCAGGAGAAATATCGCAGAATAATTTTAAATTGAGCATATCGTTAGAATTTCCGATACGTAGTCTCACGCGCTGGAGGTAAAAATGTTTTTTTCTGTACAACGTTGCCATTGCCCGCTTGGAAATCCTCGAGTTTGTTCATAAAAAATTCGTTAAAGTTTTACAAAATATGAAATCTTTAATAAAACAAATTCCAAATTTCAAATTTGGGCTTCCAGATGCCTATATTCGCGGCAGGATGACGGCATTCAAAATTCGATGGCTCTAGGTACCGTTGTTTTATCACAATGCGAGAAACATACATACATTTATGCAGATTCTTCATTATTTAATTTCTTTAAATATTGTTACGAAATATTCGGCGGTTGCGCCTGTATGTAAGCTTTCCGGCATAGCACTAGGGTTGCCATAAAATAGTGTATGGTAGGGTTGCCAGATTGGCGACTTTATCGCCCATTTGGCGACCAAATTGGCGATATCCCATGGTCCAATCGGGAAGCTTCTAGAATAATTTCCTGTCGAGATATTTCTCGAAACGTGTCGAACTTAAAGAAAAACTATATAAACCCTTGCGTTTCTGAGAGCAGTTAGTTGCAGAGTTGCGAAGAGATTGTGAAGTAGTGTGAGCGTTGTGCTTACTGTGAGTGCTAAGCTACGCGAGAGTTCTGTGAACGGAAAGCAATCGAGTAGTGCTTTGCCGTGAAGCTATCTTTACAGTATAGCTTGACAGTGGATTGGTGATTGTTCCACGGTGTTTATTATAAGTTTAGTGTTGCCGTGAAGTTACCTGTACAGTTACAGCCTGAAGCTGTGTTGCTGATTGTTTCAGCGTATTTATTGTAGATTTTCGACGCTTTTAAAGGTGATTTTGGCACTGTGCTGTAAATAGTGATTCTTGTAAATAAATTGTGCTTTTTACTGTTCTGCATCGTGTTTTTATCGGATACTCTCAAATCTACGAACCCGTATAAACGCAACAATATAATACAGGGCTGCAATATTTTGTGGCAACAGTTTGAAAAGTGATTCACACTTTTAATGTTATTTTCTACTGCTAATCGTTTTTGAGTTATACGAGATACATACGTACTTACTGACGTCACGAGAAACTTTATTTTAAAGCGTCCTTTATTGTGTGAGTACGTACAGTCGCCACTCATAAAATAATGAAAATCGATTCGGGGATGGTCACAATTGATTTTTTTTTTAAATGGGACACCCGAAATTTTTCGCGATTACAATACTTGGTACAAAGAAGTAAAAAATCAATACATTCTAAATAACATAAATAAATTCTAAAGCTCAGTCTGGAGACATACTTTACTAAAGCATACTGCTGTTGTGGAATTGCTACGCATCAAGCGTTCGCCGAATCAGAGCTTTTTTTTTTTCAGTGTGATTTTCCTTCCAGCTTGCTGACAAGTAATTCTGATTTTGGTTTTACTGCATTTTCCCATATTTATCCCGAACCATATATATCTAACACATATAGAAGGTTTATGACCCTAAATTCAAAGGCATAGCCTATTTCTTATAGACCAGTGGTTTCTAAATTATGGGGTGAAATTAGTAGTGAGTTTGAAGCCGTTTCTTGGCAGGTGAAGATTTTTTGTTTTCATTTTGTTATATAATTATAGACTATATTTATTAGTCCAAAGGGATTTGAATCCCGAAGGACTATTACTTTCGTTTTGGCATTTTGCGTCGTTTCACTTTTCAATTTACTGCTTATTTTATTTATTTATTTATTTTTTGACCTCTTCAAAAATCGTCTGCATTGCACGGGAAAATAAAAAGGAATTTTAATTACAATTCTAAATAAATAGCCAAATAAATGTGAAATTCGTAACAATATTCTCTAAAACTTTAACGAATTTTTCATTAACAAATTCAAAGATTTCAAAGCCAGCAATACCAACGTTGTACAGAAAAACATTTTTATCTCCAGCGCGTGAGACTGTGTGTAGGAAATTCTAAAGATAGGCTCAGTTTAAAATTATTTTGCGATATTGTTCTTGAACTGAATTTTATGGTTTAAATGCGAAGAACGTGATATTCGATAAATAAAAGTAACATACAAAATGTTTAAAAAAACGCCCCTTTGGTCGTATTTTAAAATCTGAAACCTTTCAGATTTTCCCTTTTCTTTTTTTTTTTTTGCTTCTATGTTCTATATTTACCATTATGTATTCGAGTATGAAGAGCACCATACGTATCACAACTATATTGTAATCACATGTAAAAAATGTAAATATGCCAAAATTCTTCAAAAAATATAATGTTCAAATAAAGAGATAGTGCAGTAATACCCGCATTATCAATGGTTAAACAATGGGTGTTCGCTGCACTACAACCTGAACCTGTTTCTGAAAGGCAATACAAAAATCAGTAGAAGTGCATTGATTTAGAAAACGCTGAAGTGGCAACAGTGTGAACTTTTAAATTTGCTTTCAATTCGTTTGATGTAGCTGGAATGCTGTTGATGAGTAGTTAAATAGATTCTAAATTAGATAAATTTGTTTTGTTCTTCTAATAAATTCCCTTTCAAACTCGAATGAACTTTGATTTAGATAAAAATACCGCTGAATCATACATATGGAAATTTAGAAGCGGCATTTAGATTTATCTTAGAACTTTGTTGGATACGCTGCGTTTATTGAACACCAGCTTTAGAATCTAAAAAGTGACATTTTTACTTCATTAAATTTTATAATTGAAACGAACGCACTAATAATACTATAGAAGTTAAAAGCTCAACAGCAATTAATAACCTTAACGAGTCCCACCTGTCGACCAACTGATGGCTGCTGAGTAAGCACGTCGTTTCGCATTTCCGGTTTTTATGCAGTCCTTTTGTCCACAATGCCCGAGAAAAATCCGATTTAAAAAAAAAAATCCTTGAATCCTGAAACACTTTATCAACGAACCGCAAAGCCTGTCGGATATTATCCACATGTTTTTCGCACGCGTTTTCCTATAGTGGAAGTTCACTGTTTCCTCTGTTTTATACACATTCTTTTATTTATTTTCGTGAATGCAAAAGTTCGCACGATACTTTTTAGGTACATGTTTCCTTTTTATCTGAGTGAAAGTATGCGCCATTGTATAATAACGCGTTTAAATATGATGGTTGCCACTTATTTCACGCTGCCGTACACCCTCTATACGAAACAGATGTCATCTATTACATTCAGGTGTATTCGGATTGGTTTAACTTTCACTGTGACCGACAAAAACGAAAGAACAGTTAGACTGCGCTGTTGTTGAAGGTTACTAAATTGTTCGTAAAATGTAGGAGCGGCTGTACCTAAGAACTTTTAATTGATTTATTAATATGAAAAGTAAGCCTTTAAACTTAATAAAAACAAACAATAAATAAATTTGCATTCTGAAATCATCAAATTGCCAATTTAATACTCGAAAAGTATAATTTTTAAAAAGTTAAAAGAAAAAATTTACGTTTAAAATACATAAATTATAGGATTAAAAAAAAGTTGCAATCTGATTTTGGCATGCAGATTTCAGTTTAATAGCTGATAAAACTATTTTAAATTAAGCAGTTATGAAAGTAATGAATAACTTAATTCAGGCAGTTAGCTCTTAGTTTAAGGAGGCAGAAATTCAATTTGTTTAGATGCGTTAATTTTATCTGTTTTATGTTCGCTGACTATAATTTCTGGCAACAACTACAATAATTAATATTGAAATAAATATAATAAATATTGAAATAAATAGAAATGGAGTTCACTTAAGAACACTACGACGCTGAGATTTTCTGTGATATTAAAATGGGGCTAAATCAGTAAGAATGCCATTAATATTTACAATCTGCATAATAAAAGGAAGTTCTATCTCCTGGTACTGTATTGAGCCCCCTTCCTACTGGTTTACGAATTTCGTAGAGATGAAAATTCTTTCTTGGATGAAGAACAACTTTTGCCAGTTGTAGTCTCAGTAAAATGCGTCGGCTATACGAAGAATGTTATTTTTTTTTTTATGATCATTAAAGAGCTCAGCTCACATTTTAATTACGTACGGATGGGTACAAATGAATACAGCTCGTTTCACCAATTTACGACAGACAAATATCGCATGGAAAGAAAGAATTGCTCTGTCTTGCAACCGCCGAAGGATCAATTAGTGATAATCACTGTACCTACCAAAGGATACAGAAGGAATTTGATATTCGAATTGCAACTATACAGAAAATTATTCGTGAAAACTGCGAAAAAATCTGATGTAGTCAGCACGTCCATGGAATTGGCCAAATACCAACTAACTTTAAGTGAACTACACTTCCGCTTGATCGTTTGTAAATAAAATTTAATTTGTTTATAAGCTTTATGGCTCAGTATTAATTATACATGCTACTCATATTTTATTCTTCTTTTCTCACGTTACGATGATAACTGTACGTACTGCATGCACACATCAGTTCTTGTACTTTGATTTAAAAATATCGCAACGATCGTAGTATATCCTCCGGTCATATAATGTTTCGGATTGAAAAACCAATAACTAAATTGTAAATGGTATTACAAATTTTTTTAAAGCAGCATATTAATATTTCCGATACAGAGTTAATTGTTGCCATAGATTTCATTTTGTGTTCGCTATATTATTTCTTTAGAGATAATACATAGCGATAACATTTGGTGGCAACATCCATTTATTTGAAGAGTGTTAATTCAGTATTTCTCATTCAATTAATTCAACCCTCACTTCGCAATGAGGCAAAAATATATAAAAACTCAAAATATCTATATTAAAAATTACGAAGTAAATCTTAAACACTTACTTCTGTTTCCTCGAATAAATTTCAGCATGGTTGCCAGTAATAAAAGAAAGCGTTTTAGCTCTGTTGTTGCGAAGCTTAGTTTCTTTAGATTTTCAACAAATCCACTATTCTGATAAGTTTCAAATGTAAACAAATATGGCTGCTTTCGTAACCATAATTAGGCTTAGCCGCACTTAAGGAAGTTTTAAATTGTTGATAATTCTACAAACATCGCGCAAAAACGTCGTTAAATTGCATTCGATAGCTGTCAAAATAGATATTTTCGTTGAAATATGATACTCGAAATTGTTCGCGATTACAATACTTCCTTTTTACTTCGTACGAGGAAGTAATAATAAAAAGACACACAAACACAAAAAGTTTTGTAAGCCATATTACTAAGAAACTAAAGACTGATATGAGGAATTGAGAAAAAAACTGAAAAAAAAAAAAATGTTATGCCGATACTTAACGCTCTATCGGGAATTCTAAACATATGTCGTTATGCTGCTTTTAAAATTTGTGTAATTTTTCTGTTGAATCATGTATGGCATAAGTGCAAAGAAAATGACGCTTATGATAAATTTAGCAGTTGTGAGTGCATCAGCACTGCAAGCGTACCAAATCCTTTTGGGCGATTGTTAAAATTTGAACTCTTTCAGATGCTGCATTATAATTTTTAATATTTCTCTAAAGCATTTATTTTGTTACGATCACTTACGCATAGTTAAGGTTAGGTTATTCAGTTATGGCAAAGCACACGAGGGCTATCTGCCTAAATGGAGGGCTTTCTAAGGGAAACTGGCTCGTATATACGTTACACATGGGGAAAACCACGAAAACGCCCATGCAGCCAGCCCGTTCGCGGGATTCGAACCTAAGACCGAACTACCAGTGTTCAGCGTCTTTACCGCTCGGCCGCATAGTTAAGTATTATTATGAAGTTCCGATTACTTATTTTCTCCCGATTTGTATGTTTTATGAAATGCTTAGAAGAAGCCGGTATAGTGGTTAGTGAACCTGACTGCCGTACCGATGAACTCGAGCTCGAATCCCGGAGAAAGCATGCACCCGTCCCTTCATAGGAGGCAACGTTGGCCCCCCATTAAGCCCTTCCAATATGAAATGGGCACTACTTCCGGGCCCTTTTAATGGTTATTAAATAAACGCCCCGCCATAAAAAAAATTATTTTGTAAAGCCGGTATAGTGGTTAGTGAACCTGACTGCCGTACCGATGAACTCGAGCTCGAATCCCGGAGAAAGCATGCACCCGTCCCTTCATAGGAGGCAACGTTGGCCCCCCATTAAGCCCTTCCAATATGAAATGGGCACTACTTCCGGGCCCTTTTAATGGTTATTAAATAAACGCCCCGCCATAAAAAAAATTATTTTGTATTTTATTTAAACTTATTGGATTGAATTAAATATACTTCATCGATAGCGCATAAACCACAATAGAAATAAATGCACTCTTTAATAAAATTCACTTTATTTATTTACCACAGCGACACTCTGGCGCTAGATTCCCTTAGCAGCGTTACATCTTATAAGATTATATATTATTTAATGTGATGATTTTATTCATTATACGTACGTTTCCACCCGAATATTCGCATTTGGAAGCCCGAATTTGGAATTTATTTTATTTTCCATTTCATATTTTGTAAAACTTTGACGAATTTTTGATGAACGAACTCAAATGATTTAAAAGCGAGGAATGGCAACACTCCACGGGGAAAATAAAAAAACCTTTTTATCTAAAGCGCGCGGAACTGTGTATCGGGAATTCTAAAGATATGCTCATTTTAAAACTATTTTGCGATATTGCTGTTGAACTGAATTTTATGGTTTAAGTGCGAAGAACATGATACGTAATAAATAAAGATAACACACCAAACATTAAAAAACGCCCCTTTGGACGTAATTTAAAATCTGAAACCTTTCAGATATTTTTATTTTATTTTATTTATTTATTTTTGGAAGAAAGTGGACGTTGACCTTTTCCAGAACCCAGAAAAAAATTGTAGAAAATTTGGTGACGATAGCTATAGTAGTGACTGAGTTAAGAGTACAAACAAACAGACTTTCTTATATATATATATATATATAGTTTCAAAATTCTCTTGCGCCATTGCTGCAAGGAATATTTGAATTTAACAAAATTTCTATTAGTTAAAACAAATTAAAGTAAAACATTAATTATAAAAATAAGTTTAAAAGAAATTATAAATAATTTATATTGCCGCGAACTAATCTACAATATCATTTAAATCCCGAGAACATAAGTAAATCGAGTGCAAGTATTAAAATCTATTAGCAAATATAAAATTGTAACAATTTTTTTTTAAATCCTAAAAATAAAAAATATGCATACAAGTGAATAATTGTTGAGCTGGGCAGAAGACAGACTTATCGAGGGGAATTTGCCCTCAAACCTAACTCTTCAATTGTTCAATTCGTGTTATTTATGTAGGCGAGTGTAAAATTCCAAAACGAAAAGTAAAATCAACTGATGTGACCTACCAAAAGCAATTCAAACGAGTGGAACTTTTAGAAAAGAACAAATTAAAGCCAATACAAAATAATACCCTTTATAATACCAATTTTTTGGAAAACCTATTTAATTTAGAAACTCTTGCCCACAAAAAACTTTCCCGAGACGAATATGCATATAAACAAAAAAGATACAGAAACTATTCACATACTAAAAATAAACTAGAAACTAAATTAAATAATACTAAAATAATAAAAGCAAGTAAAAAATAAGTTTTAAATTAAATTAATTAATTCACCATTATTTCTATTGGAGTGTGCACAAGGAGCAGCACGTCAAATGAAGTGATGTAAAGTAGTGTTTCTTCTATTTATAAAAGAGGGCGCTAGTAAAAGGTAAAGCTGAGTGATAAGCTGCTGTATGTAAGAACCATTTAAAAAACTATTTAAAATTATTCTGAAAACTATGTGTAATGTAAAAAGTGTGTTCTGTAGCTAAAAAAAATGTTTTTAAAGCTAACTGTGTAGTAATGTAAAAATGTGTGAAAAAACAAACTGTTGTAATGTGAAAAATGGTTGCAAAAAAATCTTTTAGTAAATTGACGAGTTAGGTTTGAGGGCAACTTCCCCTTGATAAGTCTGTCTTCTGCCCCAGCTCAACAATTATTCACTTATGCATATTTTTTGTTTTTAGGATTTAAAAAAAATTATTACAATTTTATATTTGTTAATAGATTTTGCTACTTGCACTTGATTTACTTATGTTCTCAGAATTTAAATAATATTGTAGATTAGTTCGCAGCAATATAAATTATTTATAATTTCTTTTAAACTTATTTCTATAATTAATGTTTTACTTTAAATTGTTTTTTTACGAATAGAAATTTCGTTAAATTCAAATATATATATATATATATGGATTGTACATAACTTGTACAGAATTTTTTAAAAAAATCTTCAAGTTTTCAACTTTTAACTGCCGCCCAAAA
>KK112918.1:305584-330101 GCA_000611955.2 Stegodyphus mimosarum | reverse complement strand
TTTTTTTCCTCTCTCATTTTAGCTTTATTATTAAGCAGCATTTGCTTCTCACTTAGGCCATCTGCAATTCAAGAGCAAAATTACAAAAATTTTAAAAGCAGCGTACCTGTGTACGTTGAGAATTCCGGATGCAACGTTGACATACGGTGGCTCCCAAAAGTGTTCGTACACTTCCAAAAAAATCTTGACATGTTAGTAAATACTTTCATTTTTCGTTAAATTAATATTTAGTAGGATATCTTTTAGCACCCACAACGGCTTTTAAACGTCTAGGAATAGATTTTACTAGTTTTTTTTTTTTTTATTGTAATTTCTGTATCAATGTTCATCCATTCTTCCATCGTGACTGTTTTGAGTTCGCTTTTCGTACTGATGATGTGTTTTCGTAATCCAACCCCCAGTTCTTTCCACATGTGTTCTATGGGGTTTAAATCTGAGGTGGGGCGACTGAGGTGGTGTTTTCAAAACTTGTGGACAATTACAGACACCACAGGCGAACGTTGAAAGCCGGATCGCTATCATGATTAAAAATTGTTTCCAGTACCCAAATTTTGGGCTGATAATTTTAAATTGTCTCTTAAAATATTTAAATAAAGAGAATGATTCATTATGCCATCCATAAATACCAAATTACCTGGTCCCGATGCTGCCATGCACCCCCACACAAGAACACCTCCACCGCCATGCTCAACGGTTCCAACTAAGTTCTTAGAATGAAGTTCCTCATTTTTTCTTCTCCGTACAGTTATTCGACCATCGGAACCCAAAATGTTAAATTTGCTTTCGTCAGCAAATAGCACATTGTTCCAGTACGTTTCGGGTGTATTTATCATTGATGTTGCGAATGAAAGCCTAAGCTTTCTGTTTTTCTCCCTAACAAAACATTTTTTACGAGTAGAACGCCCATGTAATCCAGCTTCTCTGAGAACTCGTCGAACAGTTTCGGGTGAAATTGAAGTAGAAAACTTTATATTCAATTCTGCAGAAACTTTTACAGCACTCAAACGTGGGTGACTAATATTGGGTCTGTACTGGATGGATTAATGGAATTGTATTGGGTTGACTATTGGAATTATATTGGGTTGGTTTTTATGTTCGTATTGAGTTTAGTTAAATGTTTGTTTCGTTCGGCAAGTTATTATATTATTAAGCAAGATCCCTTTGGACGTAATCTAAAATCTGAATCCTTTCAGATTTTTTATTATTATTATTTTTTTTTGACGTAGCTTTCTCTTCAAAAATCGTCTGCGTTGCACGGGAAAATAAAAAGGAATTTTAATTACAATTATAAATAAATAGCCAAATAAATGTGAAATTCGTAACAATATTCTCTAAAACTTTAACGAATTTTTCATTAACAAACTCAAAGATTTCAAAGCCAGCAATACCAACGTTGTAGAAAAACATTTTTATCTCCAGCGCGTGAGAGCGTGTACCGAAATTTCTAAAGATATGCTCAATTTAAAATTAGTTTGCGATATTGCTCTTGAAATCAATTTTATGGTTTAAGTGCGAAGAACATGGTATTTAATAAATAAAGGTAACACACAAAATGTTAAATAAACGCCCCTTTGGACATAATTAAAATCTGAAAGATTTCAGATTTTTTTTAAAATTTTTTTTTTAATGATGGCTTTATAGGTTTGCTTGAAGTACAACATTTAACGCTAGTTATGTGTCCTTTATTTTACACTGAGCAGGGAATTCGAAAACTTGATAAAGTGCAAAATAACGACTCTGGCGGCATTCTACAAGTGCTGCAAAAAAAAACCAAAAGAAAAAATTGCTCTTTATTCGAAAGAAAAAGCGCAATGTTTGTTCCACAAAACCAAGGTGTCAGTTATAAAGCAGGGGAATTTTAATTGTCAGAAATGTTTCTTTGATTAAGAAATTGTTTTAATGAAAAATGCAATTTTTTGCAAATATTGCCATTGGTGACAGTAATAATCAAAATTTTATCGATGAAATTAAATGATACTCTCCACATATGTTTCATATGATCTGATGAATGCTCTGAAGAAGATTTTAGAAATATTAATTAAAATTTGTTATATTAAATATTGTTAATTTTTATTTTGGATGTGATAATAGGAAAATATACAGTAAATACTAAACATTTTTACATATCAAGAATATATGAATATATCTTAATTATTTTGCTTCACTGCATACACAATAAGTGTAAAAATAATTAAATTAAAAAACCTTATATACATTGTTCACCGTGGTTGTTGTCGTAAAGGCAAAATGTAAGCAAAAATTATCCTTTTTTTCATTATTTTTCAAAATTAAAATAACTTAGCATTACGCTTTAAGCTGTTTTCGCTCACTAATATACTTATCTTCAAATTAATATAGTCAAAATAAAAACTTTTTTTTAAAAGAGGTATCGGAACGAGGTCGGATACCTTAATAAAAAACATTTCTTTTTACTTTTTTTTCAGCGTTGTTTTATGTTGTGAATGGAGGAAATTGTTGATATTAAGGATGATTATTCTGAATTAAAGTAGAATGCAGAGAAGAATGAAAACATGCATCATTCAGTTATTAGAAAAAATGTAAAAATATAATTTTACCTCTACCTTCTTTCAGTGACATATGAGAAACTATCATTATAAAACTAGCCTTTATGATGCGTTTGAATTCAAATTATAAACATCATATGAGGTTCTTTAAAACGGCACTTTTTAGGCTTTGTATAACTTCTAATAAAATGATTTGAGTAAATGCAATACATGCAAATTATCTTAAAATTCAAGTTTTACAAAATCTAACATTTCCCTGCGAACTAACTACATGTTATAAGAACAGTTCAGAAAATAAAATTCTTCAATGAACCTTTCTGAATTATCTGCCACAATTTATTCTTTTTTTAAATGAAACTCATCTTAACATTTAAGCAATATCTCACGAAACTATTTTACTATACAGTATTAACATAAAAAACCTTAAAACGTGTTTTTAAAAATTTCGAATTCGATTTTTTAATATACTAATTTGCATTAAACCTTAATTAACTGTTCCATTATTCTTTTAATTCAAAAACAGACTCTAAGGTTGCATAAATAAATTTTCTAACTAGAAATGTCCCTATTTATTTGTGCATATCAAATGATATCCATATACATGACGAATTAAACCACGTTTTAAAAAATATATATATAGAACCTTTTTATTATTAACGCATTGTGTGTTTACTTTATGTATTATATATCAGGTTCATGGCGCTTACGCCCTATGAAATTCTATTCGACCGCAAAATCACAAAATATTTAAAAACAGCCTGTCTTTAGAATTTTCAATATACAGTCTCGCGCTGGAGATAAAAATGTTTTATTCTGTACATTGCTCGCTTTTGAAAGCATTGAGTTTGCTGATCAAAAATTACTGTTTTATAAAATATGAAATAGTTAATAAATTGAAATTGCCGATGTTTGGATGGAGAAGTATGTTATTCAAAACTGAATGGTTCTAGGTACCTTTGTCTTTTCACAGTGCGAGAACATACATACATAGAATATACATTCACACAGATTCTTCATTATTTAATTCCTATAAATATAACACTGCGCGATAAAATTTGGTGGCAGCAATTTGAAAAGTGCTACAGCGCATTTAATTGTTTCGACGCAAAATGCTGTTTCTTAATACACCATTATAAATATCTAGTAATGTTTGAAATAAAAATTGCATGTGATAAATCTGTGTTGCTACGTAATAAAATAACCAGTATATTTAACAAAAACTTACCTTTCTTTGTGCAAGAATTTCAAGTCTTACTAATAGAGTAGGCTATAGGGATAAAAACGTTTATGTGAACAGAATAAACGACAATAAAATTTTTAAAAACTGGACTTTTATTGAAGGCACGGATTATTTACAATATGAGACAAAGTTTATCACAAGATTGGCAAAATCGGTAAAAAAAATAGACTTTGAAATGCAAAATCTGATATACCAAAAGTCGCAGCTTTCATTTTTTCACATCTCATAAACGAGTCTTAAACATGTGCTTGTAGTATTCGAATTATTTTATAACAGGTAATTTGAATCTCCGTAAAACTGATAGTTAGAAAAATCCAGTGTTATTTTAAATGGCAGAATAAAATTATTTACAGCAGCATAAAATGTTTACATAATATGGTATTTCTTGCTTAAGGCACAAAGATAAGTAAAGATATTAGTTATACAAAGTTGTTAAAGACTCACAGAGAGCTTAAGTCACAAAAATCTGGCCTTAAATCGTTTTTTAAAATTTGGTTATTAATTTTTCTCAAATTAACCTTCATTGTTTTACTAATATGGTGTTATAGTTATTAGCGTTAAGATTTCCAAGTTATTATAATAAAAAGGTACAGTAATCTGGAGACAAATTAGAAAAGAATATATAACAAGTACAACAAGCAAATATAATTTCAGTATAATGCATTTAGGTGATAAAACATTTTTTAAACAGGATTTTTTTCTTATGTATGCTATAAGAAATACTGAAATCTACATTTCAGTCTTAATGAGATTTAAAAATTCAGATTCCTTCAATGCGTAACAAATTTAGGTACTGTTCTGTTATCGAGATCGGATTCAAATATCGCCAAAAGCTGACAATCTAGCGAAAAATTCGAAGCATAAAAATAATGGCCGAAATATTTGAATTACGATAAATAAAATATGATACGTTAAGCTGAAGAAAAATCCGAGGGAAAACATAACAAGATCTTCCTAAAATTAGAAATAATTAATGTAAATTAAACGACTTGCCAAAGAAATCAGGGGAAAAAAAAAACTTGTTTTATGGTTTTTCGTACACATTTTTTTCAGATCGAATACTTCCTTGTTCCTGGAAAAATTATATGGATGATATTTCCTCATTAGTTAAGTCCAAATTTTTTAAATCCATGCCAAATACAATAATAATAAAAACAGAAGTGACCGTTACATCTTTGGAATTTGTATTCTCCTTGTCAATTTTGAAAAACTCTTACTTTTTCTTAAAAAAATTAACATTGTAAAGACATTAGAAGTAAAGATTGACTTCATACTAGCCAATCTCTTGGCGAATTTAGCAAGACATTTGGCGACGAATCCGGTCCTGATAACAGAACAGTACCCAAATTTATCCTTAATATAGTGAGGGTGTAAGTTTTTTAATATTTTAAATATAACTCAGACAATATTTTACTTATTCTTACTATATAAAATGTTCACATAAATTCGTATGCAAGTCATAGAATAATATACCTTCTACTTATCCAAAAGATTTCTTCTACTTATTTTTTTAAATTAAGCTTAGCGGAATAACCTAAAAAAGCTTATACATAGTTCAGACGTTCCTTTTAGCCTTCATGAAACATTTATTTCCACTAATTCATACACAGATCCACAATTCATTTTGATACATGAAAATTCTTCTCACAATTTTAACGCATGAAATTCCGGACATCGAATCAATTTAAAAGTTGGAAGATAAAAATATAGATAGTAAAAAATTTTAAAATTAAAACAATAAATCAAAAGAAATGTTGTCAATACATTAAAATGCACCTTGATTAAAATTTACATTCGTGAATAACTAGAAAAACAGTCTTAATTTTCAATGTCATATTTGCGTTGCGAGGTATATAAAATTGCATATTTAAGAATTTTTTGATACATTGTATTAAAGCTCTGTATGAAATTCAAAATTAATGAAACTTTAAAATCAGGTTATCCTTACACCTTCAAAGGTGACAAATTTATGCGTAATATTTTGAGAGAATATCTTTAAATGAAAGTTCTTTCACTTAAAACATTAGAAAGAAATTCGCGAGAATTATAATTTGCATGAATTGAAAACTTCTACAATATAGGGCAAAAACCAAGTTCTCAGTCATATCGGAAAGTGTCCTTTCGAAATAGGTTGTTCCAAATGCAGCTTTAAAATACTGACTGATTAAAAAATTTAATCATCTGAAATAAGCAACTTTCGGAAAAAGTTCACAATATGCTGAAACTCAGCTAATGATAAAAACAATGCATTAACTACAGTAATTAAGAACAGGTCTTCCTTGTTGTTGGGATTGTAAGATCCCCCGACTACATAAAGCACTGTTTGACATAAAAAGAGGATATGTATTTACGGTACCTGTTAAGCAGTCCATTGACATTCCATAGACTGGAGGAAAGCCATATCCGGCGGACGATGGATGATAGCCTGCACTACTACTCGGAGAGGTTTCAGGAATTTCCGATTTAACGGAAACGTTGCTGATGTCTTCTACTGGAGCACTACCGTGTGATGAGGCATCAGAAGGTGTAGGAGGCGAATTTGCAGCTGGATAAGAAGGGTACTGGTAAGGTGACATAAATTGAGGCATGGCATTTGGATGAGAAGACATCATTTCAGGTCTCAAATTCATCGAAGAATAGTTCATACCGGACGGATGAGGCATAGGAATCCTTTCCGATGGTGCTGGCGAAGGTGTTGCTAAGTGATTTTGTTCCGGGCTACTAATACTTGGGCTGGTTCGCGAGTGTACAGTTTGTTGCATGCTTGGACTGCTAGCATTGCTATTCGATTCACCTCGATTCAGCATATCCTGCGAGAAGGCACTTTGATTGCTATATGGGAAGAATTTGTACGCTTGCATATTGCTCACATTTTGCTGTTGGGCCTGAACCATGGTTCCGTGGAGAACATCTGAATGATCGGATGTGTAAGTACTTGGCGTATTATATGGCGGAAAGGGCATTGCGTACTGCGCTAAAGAAGTACTAATTACAGGCCTATTTTCCGAATCGTATGCTGCAACTTGTGATGACCATCTTGGATCCATAGGTTGGTGTAAATAAGGAAGACTGTAAGGCAACACAGTTTCACTTGGTTTCACAGCTGGCTTCGGCTTCCGACGAGGACGATATTTGTAGTCTGGGTGATCACGCATGTGCTGCTCCCTCAATCTCTTGGCTTCATCAATGAAAGGTCTCTTTTCCTCTGCACTAAGTTGTTTCCATTCGGCCCCGAGACGCTTGCTAATTTCCGAATTATGCATCTTGGGATGCTCGACAGCGATCTTTTTCCTCTGAGCACGAGACCAAACCATAAATGCATTCATTGGTCTCCGGATGTGCGGTGACTGATTTTTGTTCGAAGCGCCATTGCTGGTTGGGATGCTGTGAGAATGCTGCAGATTATTTCCCATCATATGAAGCATACTGGTCGACTGCATCTTTTTGAATAGCGTAGAATAAAATGCTTCGAGGTATAAATTAAGATAAGTAGCTCAACACAGGTAGGAGCCCACCACGCAGAACAGTCACTGAAAGTCTTCACACAAAAATCTAGTTTCTAACAGAAAAAAATGCACTTTTTTAGTGAATATTCAGCGCAAACTAATTCTTAAGAGTCTCATGCTGCGCTGTTCTAATAGAGCGAAATAATTCGAAGTGACGCTTAAAGAAAATTTCAATCAAGTATTGGTCCGATAACAACGTCTACAATATTAATCACACAAAGTAACAATCGAAGCCCTTTGAAAAACGTGGTTTGAAAGTTCCATTCAAACTTAAAAGTAAAAAGCGTGCGATAAGGTCTCTGCCTAGAGAGCAACTGAAGCTTGTAATAGCAGCCTGGTCATAGCTTTGTCAATTCCAGTCACTCCCTATTGGCTACTTGCGGTGAGGGGGGCAGAGCTTTGTATAACTTTCTACCAATCATTTCGTGTGACTCGTTTGGGGAAAACAGTTTCCCCTTAGGGATTTTTCTTGGACCTTGATGGGGAGAGGGCAGAAGGGGAGCGTAAGAAAAACGTTAGAATGCGCAGAATAAAGTAATTAAAATATCCGATTGAAAATTTTCCCTCGAAAAGAAGTAGAAAACCATAAAAATTCATTTCACGTTTTTTGTGCCAATTCCTTTTCCTATAAAATTACATTTCTGTCAGAACGGGAAGAGAGTTTCTACTACACAATGTATAACGCGTAAAGGTACAAGATTTTTTTACGGATTGTTAATTATAATGAAAATTATTTATTTAACTGAAAGATCACGTAAATTTTGAAAATTTTTGTACTAATTCCGTATTTTTTCATAAAAGCGTATTTTATTTTATATTTTATTCCGTATTTTTTTATAAAGTATACAGTTATAAGTAGATACTCGGTTTAGTTTTTTTCCATCCCTTCCCGAAATGAAGATTGCTTCAAAAAACAAAATCAGTCTCCTAATTTAATTAATCCTATCTATTATTATTACTAGTAATAGTAGTCCAAAACGGACGTTAGTTCAGAATGGGATATTACTCTCGAAATGGCATTTTGCATCGAAACACTTAAATGCGTTTTATCACTTTTCAAATTACTACCACCAAATATTATAGCCCTGTTACATTTAAAGAAATTTAAAAAAAAAATCTGAAAGGTTTCAGATTTTAAATTACGTCTAAAGGCACTTTTTTTAAACATTTTGTATGTTACTTTTATTTACTGAATATCGTGTTCTTCGCATTCAAACCATATAATTCAGTTCAAGAACAATATCGCAAAATAATTTTAAACTGAGCCTATCTTTAGAATTTCCGATACACAGTCTCACGCGCTGCAGATAAAAATGTTTTTTTCTGTACAACGTTGCCATTGCCCGCTTCGAAATCCTCGAGTTTGTTCTTCAAAAATTCGTTAAGGTTTTACAAAATATGAAATCGTTCATAAAACAAATTCCAAATTTCAAATTTGGGCTTCCGGATGCCTATATTCGCAGCAGTATTACGGCATTCAAAATTCGATGGCTTTAGGTACCGTCGTTTGATCACAATGCGAGAAACATACATACATTTATGCACATTCTTCATTATTTAATTTCTTTAAATATAATACGGGGCTGCAATATTTCGTGGCAACAATTTGAAAAGTGATACAGACTTTTAATGTTTCCGACGCAAAATCGCAAAACGAAAACAATAGTCCTTCAGGGACAAAGCCCCTTTGGACTAATAAAGAATCTGCATGAATGTACGTATGTTTCTGGCATTGTGGAAAAACAACGGTACCTAGAGCAATTAAATTCTGAATAACGTCGTCCTCCACCGGAACATCGCCATGTGGAAGCCATAATTTTCAACTGATTTTTTTTATTACCTATTTCATATTTTGTAAAACTTTAACAAATTTTGTATTATGATTTCTTTGCTCTTCAATGCCTCACAAATCAAGCAAAATAAAAAAACCTGCATAGCAGCATATGTTCAGAATTTTCAATACAGAGTTAAGTGTTGCTATACGCTTTTATAAGTTTTTTCAATCTGTTCTCAGTTTATAGTATCAGTATTCAATTTTCTTAGAAAGATGGCTAGCCCCCCCTAAAAAAAATCTGAAACGTTTCAGATTTTAAATTACGTCCAAAGGGGCGTTTTTTACACATTTTGTATGTTACTTTTATTTACTGAATATCATGTTCTTCGCATTTAAACCATAAAATTCAGTTAAAGAACAATATCGTAAAATAATTTTAAACCGAGCCTATCTTTAGAATTTCCTACACACAGTCTCACACGCTGCAGATAAAAATGTTTTTTTTTTTTTTACAATGTTGCCATTGCCTGCTTCGAAATCCTCGAGTTTGTTCATCAAAAATTCGTTAAAGTTTTACAAATAGGAAATCGTTCATGAAACAAATTCTAAATTTGGCCTTCCAGATGCCCATATTCGCAGCAGTATTACGGCATTCAAAATTCGATGGCTTTAGGTACCGTCGTTTTATCACAATGCGAGAAACATACATACATTTATGCACATTCTTCATTATTTAATTTTTTTAAATATAATACAGGGCTGCAATATTTGGTGGAAACAGTTTGAAAACTGATACAGACTTTTAATGTTTCCGACGCAAAATCGCAAAACGAAAACAATAGTCCTTCAGGGACAAAGCCCCTTTGGATAGACGCCCACCAGCGGCCGAGCGGTAAAGACGCTGAACACTGGTAGTTCGGTCTGAGGTTCGAATCCCGCGAACGGCCTGGCTGCATGGGGGTTTTCGTGGTTTTCTCCATGTGTAACGTGTATACGAGCAAGTTCCCCTTAGAAAGTCCTCCACGAAGGCATCCCTCCCTTTAGGCAGATAGTCCTCGTGTGCTTTGCCTTAATTGAATAACCTAACCTAACCTAACTTTTGGATAGAGTGTTAGAGATTACAGTATGTATCTTTAGAATCGTTATATTATTTCCTAAAACTAGCCGCTCTCGCGGCCAGTGGCCTTAAATAATTATGAAGAAAAAGTATATCATGATTTTAATAACTCCAGCGAGTGTCTTAAAAATATTGAATATTTCTAATTAGGTATTTCGTGATTTTAATACATGCTTATTTAAACCAAACATATTAAAAAGTAAAAAAAAAAAAAAATCTTAAGAACTGTGTTTATTGCTTTTTAATCGCTTAGTTTATTACTCGATAACCTTCCAAATTCAGTTTGAAAGTATCTTAACTTTTACTGAATGGCAATACCCTGGCATGTGCAAGATAAAAGAATTTTATTTTCAGCCTCGGCAATACACTGTTTTCAAAGTGCCGAGTTTTTTAATTCAAATTGAAAGTTAAATTTTTCCGAAAGGCAACAGTCTTGTACGCTGAGGTAAAAATGTTTTACTTCGAACAGTGTTGCCCCTGCTCGCTTTCAAATATTTGAATTTGTTGATCGAAAATTCGATAAGGTTTTACAAAATATGAAATAGATAATAAAACGAATTCAAAATTCCGGCTTCCATGTGCCCATGCTCGGGTGGTGGAATATGTTATTCAAAACGGGATGGCTCTAGGTAGTGTTGCTTTTTACAATGCAAGAAACGTACATACATCCATGCAGATTCTTCATTATTCAATTATAAATATAAAACAGGGTGATAATGTTGTTGGCAACAATCTGAAAAGTGATACGCCGTTTATATTGAACCGACGCAAAATCTGATTTCGAGACTAATAGCTTCTTTTGGGCTAATAGTATTTTTAAGAAGTGCATTTATTGCTTTTAAAGTTTTCTAATCAATAACACACGAATAAAATTTCGAAAATAAATATTTTACATTTTGGCCAGTGGCAACAGCTTTGATAGACAGAAGAGAAAAATTTTTTTATTTCGATCAGTGTTTGCGCTGCTCGCATTTAAATCACCGAGTTTGTTAATGAAAATGCAATAAATTCGAATTTAATACATTTCAAATTTTATAAATTTTATACAATCGTATAAAATTTGAAATATACATAAAACAACCTGAAATTCAAATTTAGGGAGGCACATGTTCGGGGCACTATTTATTCAAAATATAATGGCTCTAGGTACCGCCATGTGGGCAACAGAAAAAACAAGAAGATTCTTCATTATTTAGAAATAAAGTTTAAAGCAAAGCCCACGAGGGCTATTTGACCCAGGGGAATAGATTTGAGTCACGTTGCCATGTTACATTATGCTAAGCTATAACTACAAAAGCATTCCCCAATCCTGGCAAATTGCCAATTCTGATAGCTATTTTCCATATTTTGATATTTTTTTTCCTTTACCCCAATAGTGGCAGAGTGGTTAAGACTATTGAATACTGATAGTTCGATCTAGTTTGTGTTCGAACCCGCGAGAACAAACGTGCTGCATTGTTGGTTTTCATGGTTTTACCCATGTGTTTCGTGAGTATGAGTCAGTTTTCGTCAAAAAAACCTCCACCAATGCACCCCTCTTAGGCAGATAGTCGTCATGGCTTTACCATAGTGAAATAATACTGACTTTGAGTTTTCTTTTAGTTTATGACTAACGGTTTATTGTATATTTTTATGGAAAAGTATGTTACTTACTGTAACCTATTCATAAAAAAATATGCTTGCTGATAATCATGTAATAATCAGTAATAAAATGCTCATTAATTACATTAACATTAAACCTCATCAATGGCCTCGGGGAAAAGTGCAAATTCTGACAGTTCTTGCTTCCTAAGCTTTAATTTTTCTTTCAGCTTATAATAGCTTATTATTTAGAAGTGCTACTGAAAACTTTACATCCTTGCGTATTAATAAAAGAAGTAATATAAAAAAAAATTTCTTTTAAAGTCCATTCCTACTTAGGTTAACAACGAAAAATTTTATTTTAGTTACTTTTTATTAACATTATTAACATTTTTTTTTGTTTTTTGTTTCTAATTTATGAAGCTGATGGTGGTCTATATATTTCTCATTCTGTCCATTTCTTGTATTTCTCATTCTGTCCATCTCGCTTTCTTTTAGCATTTTCCGTTTGGGAAGCAAAACACATTTTAAATGGTTATATTTTAAACATATATTATTATCACGTTAACCTAGAAATATGGGAAGGACTACATAATGGGATATTACATCCACTTTCTTCAACTCTATAAAACTACAATTCTTTAATTCCATACACTTTACTACTTTTTAGAACTCTGTCTTACTGTTGCCACTTATTTTTGTTAAATATTACAACTCCATTTATCACAGTCATATACTATTATTTATGAGTTGTTATAAAATTAATTTTTAGAGCACGTGAGAATTCCTAATATTATTATTATTATTTGTAAGTCTCATAATATACTTAAAATAAAAACAGCCTATCTTTAGTTCCGATAAATAACTAGGAATTGACTTTAATATGTGAAAAAACTTTATTAATATCAAGTGTCGTTCATTACAAGTTTAAATAATGTATGTGAACTTGAGCAGATTACTAAAAAGTATTTTATTAACGACTGAAAATTTGAAGAAGGTATAGGAAGAATGTAAGCTAATAGTAGGAATTTAAGAAGAAAAGACAACTAATTAAAATCCCTAAGCAAGAAATTTTTCGATAAATTTTTCGCTTCGATAAATAAAGAATGGCAGCCAGAAATCCGGAAATCTCAATTCATTGAATTACATCTTAGCTATGTAAATAAATACGATTATTTTAACAGTATTTTAGACACGATGATGGTTTCGATAGAACCGATTCCGATTTCCGTTCCCGATTTTTGATCCCTCTCGGGAAAGCCGCGACACTGAATTTTTTGACGACAAAGAAAAGCATGAGAACTTCCATTTTTTACGAGCGTTCTTTTCTTACAGCGTTTTTCTTTTCTGCTTCAGCTGCTCAATACGCCGAAGTAATCTTTCACAACAGGCCCTGTTACAGTTTTTCTCGTGATCCCCCAAAAGAACCACCAGCCTGCCTATTTTTACGTGAGTAATACCCATTGTATGATGTTACAATATAGAATAATGTTGAGGTTAGAAAGATCGTCTGCCGCATAATTTTCGTAACCTCTTTCGATAATGGCTGAGTAGGTGGTATCAAAGAAAGAAGTGAATGGTTTTGACGCTTTTACAACCATCCCTTATTCAGAAGTCAGCTTTCCTAAGTTCCCTAGTGCTACTTTAAATGAACCTTTTTAATAAATGACGGCCGAACCTCGCCCTGCCATTAAAGAACCAGCTAATAAATAAATATGTAGAAAATGTTTATGTTCAGCGTTAGTGGCAATGAGTGGATTAAACTAATATCATTCCACAGAAACTAGTAGTTTGATTTGAAGTGCAAGTTTTCCATCATTTTTTTACTTCCTTGTACGAAGTAAAGGAGTATTGCAATCGTGAAAAATTTCGGGTATCTTGTTTTATAGGTGGTCAAAATGCCTATTTTATGCCTATATAGGCATTTTGACCGCTCTCGAATCCACCTGAAAGGTGTTTTCGTAAGTACGGGCAGAATAAAGGACTTTTTTTTTTTCCCCCCGGCGTAACGGATTGTAAAATGGATTCAGAAGAGACTTTTTCCCTTACGTATACATCTCCTATAACTCAAAAAAGAAAAAAAAAAAGTTGTTATTATGCACCTCCTTTTTTTCCTAGTTACATTGCTCGGTGAACTGTTTCTTATTCTTATATGATGGTAAATTGCGCATTTGTTGTTTTTAAAATGGACGAATTACGTCGTTATTATCTTCCTGTTACAATTTATATGCTTTTAGTTTATCTGCATGCAATAGCTATAGAATTACCAAAATTTTAAAAGTGGCTGCTAGGACTAAAGGAGCGGCTGCTTGTTTACATTTAAAATCGAAAGAATTTAGAATCAAAAATATTTAATTATAAGAGCTCATAAACCATTTGGAGATGGCGAAGCACGCAAGGGGAGCCTACGGGGAGGTGTGCCTTAGTAAAAGACCTTCTGAGCGGAACTTACTCAATTATAATGTCACTTCACGAAATGCTTTACAGAAAATACACTTTACCTAAAATAGAATTTGCATTTGTGATATCTACTATACATTAAATAATTTAGAGATGCCTCCACGACAGGGTTTGTACAGGCCTCCAATATTGTAAATTGGACCTTAGTCACGAATGCATCGCCCACTAATGGTAGAGTGGTAAAACTGCTGACCACTGGTCGTTCAACGCGGATTAAACTCCTGACGAACGAACCAACTATAAGTGAGTCTTCGTGTCTTTCTTCATACGTAACACGGGTACGAACCAGTTTCTTTTAAAAAGTTCTCTAGGATGGTATCCCTTCCTTTTCGCTAGATAGCTTTCGAATGCTTTACCATAATGTAAATAATCCGAACCCACAAATGTCCATATAAAGTTCTTAAAAGCTTAAAAAGTGTTAAAAAATTAAAGCGTATTTTTAAAAAGTTTATTCTTAAAAAGTCCATATAAAGTTCTTCTACTGGCTTAAGGGACGTGGGAATTTTATCGGATATCATAATTGACAATTATGTGTAATGGACTGTTATGAGTATGATGTCACCGGTATTGCTTTAAATTTTATTTTTAAATGCTTTGATTTAAAAAATAGTGTTTAAACAATGTCAGTATCGCCCTTAGCGATGAAGTATGGATACTGTCTGTCTACAAGAAGAGCTCCCGCCACAGTGTCTGGCGGGTGGCGGTCGCTATAACAACAGGGCTAGTACATTTCAAATAGGGACGAACCAAGGGTTGCCAATTTCATCTTTAAATGTGCCAGGATGGCAAACTGAAAAGTAAATCTTCAAGACACCCCTACGGAGAATGGATCAAGGCTCGTTTCTACGGCAACAGACAGCCGCAAACTAACTGGCGAGAGCTTTTTTTTTATCATATGGATATCATAAAAATATAAATTCAATAATAGAATCACGTCATGTACCTGGTAAAACGCAAAATTTGTATCTAGTAATTTAGAAGTTAATTCAAAATTATACCATTTGCCTTTAACTGCAATTAATTCTCGCAGCTAGTGCACTGAATTCTATATCCCCCATGTTTTTGTTGCTGTCGTGTCTAAGATGAAGCCTATTCAAATAGTGTGAAATGGGCCAAGATGACAGCCCTGACGATCTGCAAAATTTTATCATAGTAGAGGTTCTATCTCTTAAACAATCAAACACTCCAATTTGAAATAATTCAGCAAGGCTGGCCGGACAATCAAAAATGAGTGCAACTGTTCAGTTTTGTGTCCGGTCAGTCATCACAATTTCTCTAGTTTTTCTTATCCTCTTTGGCAATTTTCAATCTTCTGTGATGGCCAGTTCTAAGCTTGACTATAGTTTTAGTTATTAAGTCGATCCTCGTCGATGTTATGGAACTGAATTGTTCCATCAGTCTGTATTTGGCCATGGAATTTGCATCCGATAGGTTGCCGTTTACGTTATTATTGTTGCTGAGTTTTCAAGCCTTTTTTACCAGCTTATCTGCTTCCACATCACTTGTGATGTTAACATGCGCAGGCAATCAGCTGAAGAATGCAGACCTTAACTAACTTTTGAATGTCGTTTAGGCGAAATTGAATCCCCTTGGTGATCAGTAAGCTCCCATTAAGAATTGCCTCCAGCTACCTTTGAGTCAGAGAAGACAATGAGACTTTTGCAGGGTCAGAAATGGGAAGGATCAAGTACCTCCGTTATCGCCAGACGCTCGAAAGTGAAATTATAGACTATGGCTCCAGCTTCAGCTTTGTGTTGTTAAGCAGTATCGCCTGGGGTACTCAGAAATACTACAGACAGGGCTTAAATTGCGCCGGGGTCCGCCGCAGCCCGGTCAGTACTTCTGAGCTTTGGGGATAAATTATTAACGATTAATTAATTAATTAATCATTAATGATTTTATTAGTCCAAAGGGGCTTTGTCCCTGAAGGACTGTTGTTTACGTTTTGCGATTTTGCGTCGGAAACATTAAAAGTCTGTATCACTTTTCAAACTGTTGCCACAAAATATTATAGCCCTGTATTATATTTAAAGAAATTAAATAATGAAGAACCTGCATAAATGTATGCATATTTCTCCAAATGGGATAAAATAACTGTACCTAGAGCCATCTAATTTTGAATAACGTACGTTTCCACTCGAATAGGCGCATCTGGAACCCCGAATTTGGAATTTGTTTTATTATCTACTTTACATTTTGTAAAACTTTAACGAATTTTTGATGAACAAACTCAAACGATTTCAGAGCGAGCAATGGCAACACTCTACGGGAAAAAAACACATTTTTATCTCCAGCGCGCGGAACTGTGTATTCCGGAAATTCTAAAGATACACTCATTTAAAATTATTTTGCGATATTGCTGTTGAACTGAATTTTGTGGTTTAAGTGCGAAGAACACGAAATTTAATAAATAGAGGTAACACACAACATTAAAAAACGCCTCTTTGGACATAATTTAAAATCTGAAACCTTTCAATTTTTTTTTTCCCTAACGGTATACCATACGGCTCTGGCACTTCTAATTTTAGAAATTAAGCCCTAACTCCGGAACCTCCATTACTCTTTTGGATTCTGTTCAACTTTCCTGATCTCTTTCGCTTTAATAATGTCAATCCATTCCTTTTTATTGGATGGTTCTAGTAGGTTGAGTACTATTTTAGAGTTTATAGGAAGACAAATGCTGGCTCTTGGAAGATTGAAAATTTGTTGTTATCGAGGTTGAGAACTTTGTCAAATTTACAAATGTCTGTCTCACTACAGTGCCCCCTACAGTTTTCAAAGGTGTTCCTAACGATGTGTTCTGGTACACAGCTTCTGATCTTGTTTGCAAACTTTATTACATTATGTTGTCTTCTTGTTTCGAGGCTTCCGAGGCCATTCTTGAATTATTTTATCACGCATAATATTGCTAAATGTCGTACCGTTTACTCTAGACGAATTGGTTGAAAACTTTTGGTTTATGATCGAACGTAGTCAATTTTTTTTTAATATTTCAAGTGGGAAAAAATTCTGAAGACTTTGATACTGGTAGTATTAAATTTTTTAAACTATTGAAATTCTTGGAAACGTGTCATGTTTATTATCCTGGCACTTTAATTCAACAAAGTTTATGGTTTTTTAGCTTCTGGCAAAAACCCGCGGTAAGAGCTGGAACGGATTCTAGAGAACTCTAGAATGCTTTCCAGCTAGTTCAGTTTTCCTTGATTGTGCAGAACCAGGGAAAACTGACTCACATTGACATTCCATGTAGAGAAATCCACGAAAGTTCCTACGTACTCAGCCTCTTCGTCAGGATACGAACCCGCGTTGAACTACCAGTGCTCTGCGGTTTTAACCGCTCGTCCGCTGCTTTAGAGCAACAATCGCTTTTTTCTGAATTTTACGAATGCAACAATCGCTTTTTCTTCTTTTTTTTAAGTTTGGAATTAATTAATGTATTCATTTACAATTTTTTCATCGATTTTAACTTCAAACAAAATATCTTTTGTGTTTTAACATATTTTCTTGTTTCCACTGTTTCAGTAACTTCCTATTGTGAATGAGGCCCACCAGCGGCCGAGCGGTAAAGACGCTGAACACTGGTAATTTGGTCTGAGGTTCGAGTCCCGCGAACGGGGTGGCTGCATGGGCATTTTCGTGATTTTCCCCATGTGTAACGTGTATACGAGCCAGTTTCCCTTAGAAAGTCCTCCACAAAGGCATCCCTTCCTTTAGGCAGATAGCCCTCGTGTGCTTTGCCATAATTGAATAACCAACCTAACCTATTGTGAATGACTTTCTACATTTTATTTTCGTTTTTCTCTTTTAGTTAGATATTGCCCACCTACAACCATGCGGTAAAATGCATGAACGCTGATAATTCAACTGAGTTCAAATCATTGCTGATGTCTTACCTGAAGGAGAGATTTTGTTGTTTTTTCTTGAATACTAAGTAATACTCCTTGAAAAGACTTCCACGAAGGCATCTCTTTCTTAAGGAGACAACCTTCGTGTTCTTTATTGCAATCTAAACAATCCAATTTAAGTAGGTATCATAAAATTCTACCTAGAATTTAAAAATAAATAAATAAATACAATTTTAAATTACAATTTCTGAATGATTAAAAGGTTCGTAACTTTTCTGCTCTTCGAATGTAGCGAAAATTTGATTATATATCCAATATATCTGTTACCGTTAAAGCATGAAATCCGTTATTTTATAGAATACCTAGTTATTCCATGAAATAACTGATCGTGTCCGTTAAAGTGTAAGACTCTCTTGTATTTCACGGTTTAACTAGTTATTTCATAGAATAACGATCTGCAGCCCGTTAAAGTGTAAAATAATCTACTATATCATATATCTTGCTTTTTTAGTATAAGGTACATTTACGTTTCGTTTAACAATGTGGAATGTTCGTGTAAAACCCAGTGTGTCAACAAAAAAATGTTTTTGTTTTAGGAATAACGTTCTTTGTAATTCCGAGTGTCATTTTAGTAATCCTCGTTGTAACAAATGATTTTATGGCACGTTTCCATAAATACCATTTATACGCCGTATAAATTAGATAAATTGCTTCTTTTTCATTTTAATTGTCTATTATTACTTTATTTATAGAATACCTAGTTATTTCATTTTAGATAAATTGTTTATTTTACACTTTAACTGTCTCCCATTAGTTAATTTATAGAATACCTAGTTATTTCGTAGAATAACTAGTTAAAGTGTCAAATTATTAACAGATTACACACTTTAACGGACACGATCGGTTATTTCATGGAATAACTAGGTATTCTATGAAATAACTGCATTGTATACTTTAACGGTAACATATCCACCATCTTCCACGAATTAACGGCAAATAATGTTTTTAAGCTTTAACCGATTATTTTCAGACTTGTGTTTAGTAATTCAAATTGTAATGTAATTTTGCATATTAAATTAGTTAATTGTTGACTAATGTAGCCCAATCTGTACATAATTAAAAAAACAAGAACGGGATCCTAAAACGTGTTTGACTTTTATGCATGTAGGGATTTTTTAACTACATGGGTAATTTTAGCCAAGTAAGGGTTTGATTACTAAAGAAATAGCTATTTTATGTTCAAAATTATAACAGCTTGGTGGGTTTAATTTAATTTTTGACTTCAGTGCTCTGTTTACGTTATAATTCAAAAATGTGGTTGTCTTGTAACATTACCTCGAAGAGATGCTATTGAGCTGTAATGCTATGATGCCATGAGCACTCTTTTATTTTTTGAATTCTTTTGATTATTCTTTTCACTTATACTTTGACATATGAACAAAGCATAAAAAATTATATCATATTTTTTGAAGGGGAGGCAATTAGTTTTATTACAAAGATTAATTATTTGCAAACATCTTTTCTGTCTGTTCAGAACCTGCTGAAAGATTTTTAAGATCAGCAAAAAAGAAGAGGGCAAGGAGAACTCATATATCGGCTATCATTTTCGAATTCGTATTCATACCAAGCTAAGGTGTCGTTACTGTTGCCAACTGCCGTCCTCCTAAGTTTTATTAGTCCAAAGGGGCTTTGTCCGTGAAGGACTATTGTTTTCGTTTTGCGATTTTGCGTCGGAAACATTAAAAGTCTGTATCACTTTTCAAACTGTTGCCACAAAATATTGCGGCCCTGTATTATATTTAAAGAAATTAAATAACGAAGAATGTGCATAAATGTATGTATGTTTCTCGCATTGTGATCAAACGACGGTACCTGAAGCCATCGAATTTTGAATGCCGTCATCCTGCCGCGAATATAGGCATCCGGAAGCCCAAATTCGAAATTTGGAATTTGTTTTATGAACGATTTCATATTTTGTAAAATTTTAACGAATTTTTGATGAACAAACTCGAGGATTTCCAAGCGGGCCATGGCAACGTTGTACAGAAAAAGCATTTTTATCTGCAGCGCGGGAGACTGTGTGTAGGAAATTCTAAAGATAGGCACAGTTTAAAATTATTTTGCGATATTGTTCTTTACCTGAATTTTATGGTTTAAATGAGAAGAACATGATATTCAATAAATAAAAGTGACATACAAAGTATTTAAAAAACGCCCCTTTGGACGTAATTTAAAATCTGAAACCTTTCAGATTTCTTTCTTTCTTTTTTTTTTTTTTTTTTTTTAATTTTTGAAATTCACTGATTTTGCCAGAACACGATAAAAATAAAAGGCAAAATCTGAATGTCTATAAGCGAAACAGCTGACATCGTGGAGGTCAAAGGCGGGACACAAACGTCTGGCTTGGAGAGGGGGAGAGGAAATGCTATATAGTTAGAATACTTTTCAATAGGATCAGTGCAGGAGAAAGATGAGAGTAGTAGAGGGGGGGGAAGCTTTCGAACTTTTGTTGAAAGAAGAAAGAATCAAAACCTGGGGACTCGGTTCGGATTACCTCATGTGAAAAGACTGACACAAAAAACACACAGATTTCTTGATACCCCTCTTTAACACCCCCCTTTTCCGACCTGATATACAGGGCTACTGTTTATTTGATGCAGTGAATATTTATGATCATGTTACGCTGTTTTGGCTTTTTGTTATATGCAGATGCCTTTCTAAATGAAAAATAAGTGAAAGATCTTATGAAGCTATCACAATTTTTAGCCCAAAGGACGTTAGCCTAGATTGGCTATTTTGGCATTTTGCTTTGAAAACTTTAAATGTCCGTTTCACTTTTCAGACTGTTGCCATCAAATATTATCGCCCTGTGTTATATTTAAAGATATTAAATAATGAAGAATCTGCATAAATGTACGTATGTTTCTAGCATTGTGACTGAACAACGGTACCTAGATCCATCAAATTTTGATTAACGTAATCCTCCATCGAACATAGGCATCTGGAAGCCCTAATTTGGAATTTGTTTTATTATCTGCTTCATGTTTTGTCAGGCATTAATGAATTTTTGATTAACAAACTCAACGATTACATAGCGAGGAATAGCAACACGGCACCGGAAAAAAAAAAAAATCCTCTCCAGTGCACTAGTGTATAGGAAATTCTAAAGATATGCTTTTTTAAAATTATTTTGTGGTATTGCTGCTGAATTGAATTTTATAGTTTAAGTGCGAAGAACATGATATTTAATAAATGAAGGTGTAAGGTTTTAGTTAAACTAACCAAGTTTATTTTAATTTAAATCTTTTCTATCTCCTCTCTGCTTCAACTTCCTGTCAGAAGAAGCGCGCGTTTTTAGCTTATGCTATTTTTTGAAGTTCAGCCAAGCACTATGTAAGCCAGAGGTAGAAACCTCTCGGTGTGTGACAGCTTTGCCTCAGATCACGGTCACGCTGCTCAACGTTCGCCTGACCAGCTAGCAGTTTAAATTTATAAGCCATAGTGCTTACTACGTGATTGCATTGTAAAATAAATTAAAGTGCGGTAGTATTTAGTATATCTTGCTACGCACCCTTTTAGATAGAGGCCAACTTCCGCGAATTGCTCTGCGAAGCAAAGTTTAATTTAAGTTCTATTTTAATTTATTTAAATTTATTTGATTGTTAAGTTCGACCAAAGTGGGGTCTGTTACGTTCTGTATCTCTCCCGAATTGGGAGGTTTGTATTTAATAGTGATTGAATAAAAGAGGATTTCAAATCCCTTCACGTGCAGTTATTCTCCAGCCCAGCAGTTACATCAGAACATAGCGTACCTTCCGCTCCCTGTTCCAGTTCAGGACTTAGAACGTAAGGATAAGAACCCTTTACAGAATTTACAAGGCTTCCTAGAATGATGCACAGAACACTAAGTCCTGATAAAGGTAACACAGAAACGTTAAAAAAAGGAAAAAAAAAGCGACTTTAGACGTAATATAAAATTTGAAAACTTTTAGATTTTTTCCCCCTCTCTAAGTAATTTCTTATTTTTTTTTTTTTTTTTTTTTTTTTTTTTTTTAATTAAGTTAATAAGGACGAAAATTTGATACTTTCAGACAGAATGAACAGCTTCTCGTAATTCTATTAATTGAAATTTCAATCATGAAAACATTAATTAATTGTAAATGCAATTATGATTTAACTGCAGAATTTACAATTACATTGTAAGGCCCTGTTTCATAATTTCATATGTTATTATTTTGTGCAAAATATAAACTTTAATATTTTAAACCAGAATCGTCTTATTTTCCTTTAAAAGCCTGGGATAAGGAGTAGTAGATCATGAAGAACTCTCCCTTCACTTTTTATAAGTTTTATTTCATTTAACCACAGAGAGAAAACCGATAGAACCCAACGATACTATTATCTGAAAAGAGCGTTAGCCCAAATGGGCTATTAGTCTAAAAACGGGATTTTAAGTCGTCCCCTGTAAACGGCGAATTACTTTTCAAATTGTTGCCACCAAATATTATCGCACTGTATTATTCTTAAAGAAATGAAATAATGACGAATATGCACTAAATCAATGCATGTTTCTAGCAAGGTGAAAAACCATTCACCAAGAACCAAGAACCATTCAATTTTGAATAATGTAGTCCTCCACCCGATCATGTGCACCTGGAAGTCCGAATTTTTAATTTCGAATTTCATATTTTATGTTTTGAAAAAATTGAATGAATTTTCCCCAAACTTAAGGATTTGAAAGCGAGCAGTGGCAACACTGTACGGATTAAAACATAGTTATTTGCAGCGAGCGAGACTGTGTATCGGAAATTCTAAAACTATGGTGCTTTTTAATGTTTTGTGATTCTGCTATTCAACGGAATCATATGTGGCGCAAGTGAGAAAACATGATATTTAATCAATAAATTTAACTCACAAAACGCTAATAATAAAAAGACAAAACAAAAGTTTTGCAAGAAAACTATACATTGATATGATAAAATAAAAGAAGTTGATTGTTTCATTTGATTATGGCGAAGCACACTAGGGCTATCTGCCTAAGGAGAGGAATGCCTTCATAGAGAACTTTCTAAGGGAAACTGGCTCGTGTACACATTACACATTGTGAAAACTATGAAAACGCCCCTGGCAGCCAGCTCCTTCGTATGGAATCGAATCCCGGTCAAAAATACCAGTATTCAGCGACTTTCCGATCTGCCGGTGGCGGGCATTACACTGAGACATAAACTTCAATTCAACAGCAAAAACATAACATATTTAAAAACAGCATATCTTCAGAATTTCTGACAGACAGTATTGCGCTATGGAGATCAAAAATATTTCATTTCGAACTATGTCGTCACTGCTCCCTTTCAGATCGTTGAATCTGTTAATCAAAATTTCATATTAAAGTTTTATAAAATATGAAATATAAAATTCGAAATTCAAAGTACTGACTTCCAGGTGACCATGTTCGGATGGAAGACAACGTGATTCAAAATTTAATAGTTCTATGCACCGCCGTTTTTATTATTTAATTTCGTTAAAGATGGCGATAGTATTTGGTGGCAATTATTTGAAAAGTGATTTGCCGTTTATAGAGAACGACGTAACATTCGTTTCGAAACTACCGTATTTACTCGCTTAATAGTTGCCCTCCTCGTTTTGAAGCAGAAAAAGTCGTCAAAAGTGTATAATATTGTGTCGGCAGATTTCCCCGCACAATAGTCACTCCTAGATTGCCACAATGAAAAGTTAGCAAAAAAAAAAAGTGCGACTATCACGCAAATAAATACGGTAAATAAGTACGGCCCCCAATCGGGCTAAGTCTTTTTTGGGCTAATAGTATTTTTAACAATAAATTTATGCATACAAAAAATTAATACATACAGTAATTTAGAATTTTTGAATGGAAATATTAAAAATTACTTTTTCCATGAATAGCAAATTATATTTAAATAATGTAAATGTTTTTACTGTTAATATAAAAAATATTTCATTGGTAATCTTTATAATTACAAGCTCCTTTTTATAATTTAAATTTTCTTGCTTATAATGAAATAAAATCGATAATAATTATTTCAAAATATACTTCATTATTTAATTTATGTTCTACACAGTGAAATTTGAAAGTTTTTTTTTGGGAGGGGGAGGTGTTTATTTATTTATTTGAAACTTTCTTCACCCTAACATTAGTAACTGCATTATTCAGAATATTTGAACGCAGTTTTCGAATTTCAGATATGACTGAAATTAACTGCATTCCTGAATTATCTTTAAAGGACCTGATTTTGTTTTAGCTATCAGAATTACTGAAACAGCAAGATTTTTAAAACTAGGTATTTCTGAGGGAATATATGAAGCATTTTCCTCCTTTGATAATTAAATGCTTAGCTGCTCATTTTCAAAATATATAAATCAAATGGTATTAATTTTTCATTCGAAGTTGTCTTGTTTATGTTTTTATATCTCTAAAAATATATATATATAT
>KK112918.1:248865-301546 GCA_000611955.2 Stegodyphus mimosarum | reverse complement strand
AAAAAAAAAAAAAAAAAAAAAAAAAAAAAAACAGAATAGTTAGTAATAGTGAGTACAACAGCAGACTGTAAACTGCGAGCTCAGCGACAGCGTAAACAAATTCTTTTGGGTCACTGTTAAAATCTGGATCCTTTCAGATTTTATTATCATTATTATTATTTCAAAAAATCTTGGCTGAGTTGATTAACAATGAATATATAACTAGGAAAAAATTCTGTAATTAATTCGATTAGTTTTATTAAGTTTGACAGATAGTCTATATTCTTTCCTTCCGTCTCAAATGTATGTTCTGTGTCTGGAATATTTGTCCCCTTCTAATATAAACGATGAATCACCCATGAGGCTCTACTTAGATTGAAAAATAAACGTTTCGAAAATATTTCTTTTTTCAGAATGAAGACTTCAGAAAATATTTACGAAAAGTCCATTGCACGTGAGAAGAGAATTTTCATAACTTTTTAGTAACACTGTAAGATTAAAGGTATCGAAATTAATGCCAAAATCTGGCCAATTAAATTGCAAAGACAGCAGTTTATGTACGTATAATAATACAGGCCCTTTACGAATTTGATCAATACTATGAAACTGTACTTAATATCTTTCACAACTATTTACGATATATACTGAGGATAATTCCAATGCGCTAAAAGCGTTTTCATTTAAATAGTTCAAAGTACACTCCGCACAATAAATAAATAAATAAAAATATGAAAGTAAAAGAAAATCTGAATACAGTGTTGCCATTGCTCGCTTTGAAATCATTTAGTTTGTTAATCAGAAATTCGTTGAAATGTTACAAAACATAAAATCGATAATAAAGCATATTTCAAATTCAAAATTAGGGCTTCCAGATGCCCGTATTCGCAGTAGGATTACGTCATTCAAAATTCGATGGCTCTAGGTTTTATCACAATGCGAGAAACATGCATACATTTATGCAGATTTTTCATTTTTTAAAATTTAATGCAGAGCGATAACATTTAGTGGCAACAATTTGAAGAGTGAAACGGGCATTCACAGTGAATCGACGCAAAATCGCAAAACGAAAGTAATATCCTTCGGGACTAAATCCATTTGGACTAATAAGCGTATCTTTAGAATTTCCGATACATAGTCTCACGAGGATCTGGAGATATTTTTTTTTTTCTTTTTTTTCCGCACCCTGTTGCCATTGCTTGCTTTGAAATCGTTGAGTCTGTTAATCAAAAATTCGTTAAAGTTTTACAAAATAGGAAATCGATAATAAAACAAACTCCAAATTTCAAATTTGGTCTTCCAGATGTTTATATTCGGAGTAGGATTACGTCATTTAAAATTGGATGACTCTAGGTAACCGTCGTTTTATCACAATGCGAGAAACATACATACATACGTTTATGCAGATTCTTCATTATTTAATTTCGTCAAATATAAAACAGGGCGATAATATTGGGTGGCAACAATTTGAAAAGCGAAACGGACATTCAGAGTGATTCGATGCAAAACGGAAACAATAGTCCTTCAGGGACAAAGCCCCTTTGGACTAACAATGATTTCAAAGTAGTCTCTAACCGGAAACGGCAAACGCTTAAAGATTTACGTAAAGGATTACGAAAATGAATAAATAAATAAATAAATAAATCTGAAAGGTTTCAGATTTTAAATTACGTCCAAAGGGGCGTTTTTTAAACATTTTGTATGTTACTTTTATTTATTGAATATCACGTTCTTCGCATTTGAACCATAAAATTCAGTTCAAGAACAATATCGCAAAATAATTTTAAACTGAGCCTATCTTTAGAATTTCCTACACACAGTCTCACGCGCTGCGGATAAAAATGTTTTTTTCTGTACAACGTTGCCACTGCCCGCTTTGAAATCCTCGGGTTTGTTCATCAAAAATTCGTTAAAGTTTTACAAAATACGAAATCGTTAATAAAACGAATTCCAAATTTCAAATTTGGGCTTTCAGATGTCCATATTTGCAGCAGGATGACGGCATTCAAAATTCGATGGCTTTAGGTACCGTCGATTGATCACGATGCGAGAAACATACATACATTTATGCACATTCTTCGTTATTTTAATTTCTTTAAATATAATACAGGGCTGCAATATTTTGTGGCAACAGTTTGAAAAGTGATACAGACTTTTAATGTTTCCGACGCAAAATCGCAAAACGAAAACAATAGTCCTTCAGGGACAAAGCCTCTTAGGAGTAAAAAAAAAAAAAAATCTGTCTCTTTATTATTAATTTTGCCTATTAACATGAACTAAAATACGTAATTAAAATTACGTAAAATAACCTATTTAGTATACGTAAAAGGATTTATGTAAAATTCGTTCTTAGTGCACGTCTACATCGTGGAATGAGTAACTATGCAAAAGATCTCGCGATTTCTCGGTGGTATTTCGCTTATATATATATATATAAGATTAAACAGAAGAAAAATTATACGATTTAGTGCTGCAGTTCAATCAGAATAATTTTGTTTCAAAATTAGTGTACATTATATAACCCTCTGTAGTACACAGAACGAACATATCCCTCACACAGCATTCTATGCCTGCAGCTTATTCACGAACACAGTGATGCGAAATGATAATCTAGCGGATCCAACAAACTACACAAGCCCATTTATGTATACAGTACTGCACATTTTTACTTCTTTCTAAGAAGCAGAGGAAGTATTGTAATCGCAAAAAATGTCGGATATAATATTTCAACGGAAATATCCATTTTCACCGCTCTCAAATCCATTTGAATGACGTTCTTGCATGACATCTGTACGAATAGAAAAAAAGACCATTTTTCCCAAAACGGATTGTAAAATAGATTTAAAAAGGATTCAGAAGGGATTTATTCGTGACGTCTGTACTTACGTACCGTAGGCCGAATTGCTTGTACGTACGTAGATATGTAGGTACATACGTACGTATCTAGCAATTCGAAAACGATGACCCGAAAAACATTGAAATTTTTTATATGGGACTGCTATAACATCTAGTTGTGCCCCTCCCTATTTCGTTGCAATGGGCTTCATCAAACGTGTTTACTTATTATCATTAATATATGTCTTTATATACCCACCTTATTACCCGGCTCGGTGAGGTCTGTTTTTTATTCTTATATGTTGGTAAATAGAGCACTTCATGCTTTAGAAGTGATTGAATTATGTTGTTCTTACTTCTGGTTAAGATTATCATGCCTTTAGTATACTAATCTATATGCGATAGTTCTAGAATTATCAACAAATTAAATGTTGATGTGGCGCTAGGTATATCGAGGCCGCCAATTGTTTACATTTGAAACTCTAAGTAGAATAGTGAATTAAATCAGTAGGTGCACCAGCTTTAGTGTCTTTTTGCGCAGTGGGTTCAAAACTTAACTTTCAATTTTGTGCACTGAAAATTTTGTCTTCCTGTCCGTCAGCCGAACTGCTTGTTCTCCGTATAAATTCTCCTTTTAATATATATATATTTTTTTAAACTGCATGCTGTGTTTTAGGTTTTTCAGTATTTTGCAATTTTTAATTAAGATGTTTTGATGTTTTATGTATTTTTGCCTTGCCTCGAAGCGAGGAATGAATTAATTGCCTGAAAAATATACCTCTAATGAAATTCGAGGAAATAAGCTTAACCCGGGGGGGGGGAAGGCGCATCAAGAAAAGTTACTAGAGTGGCCGCATGGGGTATCAGATACCCTAATGTTTAAAATTCGGTAAAAACAGTTTTGTTTGGTTTTAAAGCTGTTTTTCTTTCATAATAGGCGAACAAGACTTGGGTTACAAAAAATTAATTTCCAAAATAAACTTATAGAGAATTAAAATTAAGATAAATGAAAATAATAGCAAAATAATTATCATACCTATAAGTTTTATTGTATGTATCTTTAATACACAATGCAACTTATTTTATTTGTTTACACTTTGAACAAAATTTATTCACGTGTTCTTACCACAGAAGGTTTTCACATTTTAAATACAGCAGTCGCGGTCTTCTGTCATTGGCTCCAGCGCATTAATCACAACTTTTATACTTAGTTGCTTCGAATTTCGCATATTCGTTTGAACTATTCCTCGAAACTTCTGCTCTTCTTTTGCATGAAGTACGTAAGTTTCTCGGTAAAGTATCAATCGCTGATCGTTCTTTAATAGATTTTTTTTTTTTATTAATTGTAATGCTAAGTCCCTCAAAAATTGTAAATCTTAATGGCCGGGCTGTTGATTGTTTTTGTCTTTCATGAAAGCTTTCAGCGAGTTTTTAATAATGTGGAATTGAACTACCTTTAGTTCTTCATGTATTATTCTATTATTACGAATATACCATTCGGAATTAGTAATCTGGCTGCAGTACACAATTTTCAGCAGTTTGCAGGCGTTTTCGGTTGGATTTACAGGCATATGCCCAAACTGGACTTGCATAATAGAGAGGGGGGGGACATTCCGCAGTGACCCTACATGAGGGTCACTTCATATTTCATTCTCGTTTGAAATATTTTTACTGAAGCTCAGTAGAACGGTTTTTAAGAAACCAAGCCTTTCCTTAGAGGTTCTTTGCCCAACGCTCTACCCCTTGTGTTTTTTTTTTACTGAAGGAATGTTATATTCGAAACCCGGATACTGTTTGTTTTGTTAGTCTTGGCAGATATCATCTTAGTTGCCCAGCTGTTTAGCTTTCAGCATTGTTCAGATACTGGAACTAACCCTATGAGATTTTAATCAGTGACAAAGAGCTGTCAGTCACCAATTAACATGTGGTCCTTTCATAAATTAGTTTGTCTCCTGGATCTCAAAGGACCCTCAGGCACTTGTCATTCATACTTTTCTACTAGCCCCGCTAAATGACTAAGGCAGAAATACTTTTGTTTATTCTTTATCCGGTTTTATATGTACTTTATGTTTTTATGTTTTGAGACGTGCTCCAACAAAAGGGTTGCAGACAGCAAGTATCCTTATCTCAGTCTCTTGTGCAAGAGGGTGGGGAAAATGGCCGGACAGCACGCACAGCTGTTACGTAGCACGTGAGACAAAATGGCACACACCTCCAGTACCTGAGACTACGTATCGGAAATTTTAACTGAACAGATAGAAAATTATTGCATTCAAATGAGCGTTCAACTAATAAACTTCTCCATATTGATAGATTCGAACATTCCATTATCACCTGGCAAGAACGTTCTATTACCATCTGGCGAGGTTGTTAACACTAATTTCAACTCCTCGCATTCCACAAAATAAAACTCAAAATATCAAAGTAAAACCCAAAATATATAATTATGATTTTAAAATATTAATGACAAAAAAGACCTACTTTTAATTATGCTTCAAAAAGGCACGGAATAAAGAATAATGTTTTAAACCTTTTTAGTCCAAACGGGCTTTGTGCCCTGAAGGACTATTGTTTTCGTTTTGTGATTTTGCGTTGAATCAATCTGAGTGCCCGTTTTACTTTTCAAATTGTTGCCATTAAAAATTATCACCCTGTATTATGTTTAAAGAAATTAAATAATGAAGAATCTGCATAAATGTATGTATGTTTCTCACGTTGTGATAAAACGACGGTACCTAGAACCATACAATTTTGAATGACGTAATCCTGCTGCGAAAATGGGCATCTGGAAGCCCGAATTTTAAATTTGGAATTTGTTTTATTATCGATTTCCTATTTTGTAGAACTTTTGATAAACAAACTCAAAGATTTGAAAGCGAATAATGGAAACGTTGTACAGAAAAAAACATTTTTACCTCCAGTACGTGAGACTACGTATCGGAAATTCTAACGATATGCTCAATTTAAAATTATTTTGCGATAGTTCTCTTGAACTGAATTTCATGGGTTAAGTGGGAACAACATAATATCTCTACATATAATAAAACAAAGAGTGTGTGTGTGTCTTTCGTTCGTGTTGCGAGTAAGCTAATAGACCCAGGGTCACGAAATTTGGTACATAGGTGTATCTACACAAGAGCCAGTGCACCTCGAAGCGATTTTTTCGAAATTCGAGTTAGATTTATTTATTTATTAGTCCAAAGGGATTTAGTCCCGAAGGACTATTACTTTCGTTTTGCGATTTTGCGTTGATTCACTCTGAATGCCCGATTCACTTTTCAAATTGTTGCCACTAAAGCCACTAAATGTTATCGCTCTGCATTAAAGTTTAAAAAATGAAAAATCTGCATAAATGTATGCATGTTATTATTATTATTATTATTATTATTATTTTTTTTTTCATTTTATTTCATTGTAATATTATGTTTTAATTATATATAATTATAATTATAAAAAAGTTTTGCATGATATTTTTTAATCTGTTTAAGTTCTTAATCTGTTTATACCATTTGAGTTCTTAAGATTTTGCAAAGGGAAGTTCGTTAATTTATTTATTAGGATAAGTAATATTTGTATTAAGGGACACTGCATATTTTATTGTCATTTTTTATATATATAATACGTTTTTATTGATTTCTTTTTTGATAAAGTTGTTCTGCAGACTTAAATTCTGCGCGAAATGTTTTGTTTTTTGAGTTTCTTTCATGTTATTTTTTGCTTATTTCACTGTTTGTAAGATATTGAAAAGTTTTGCATGATTTTTTTGCCTGAGCCAGTGCACCTCGAAGCGAGTTTTTCGAAATTCGAATTAGATTTTTTTTTTTTTAAATTTTATGTTTTCTGACGAAATCGCGTCATTTTAAGACATAATGGGCTATAGCAAAGCGAGATTTCACTCTATTGAACAGTTTAAGAAATTGAAAGATTGTTTGTTTTTTTTAATAGGTAAATTGTTTAATTAATTTATATATCTATATTTAAAAGGACGAGTCTTTCTGTGTGTGTAGGTGTCTTTCGTTCGTACTGCGCGTAAGCTAATAGACCCAGGCCTATGAAATCTGGTACACAGGATGCATCTGGACAAAAGACAGTGCACATCGATTTTTCAAAATTCGAATGAGTTTCTTTTTTTTAATGAAATAGAATTGATGATTTTCTCTCATTATATGAACAACAATGGCAAGCAGCCATTGTTGCTGATATCAGCACTATTGCCACCCGGAAAAATGAGGGCGATAATTCTGTGCAGTTTTTAAAGTTAATGTTTCTCTTGGATACTGGACGTTTGTCTAGAGAAGGCAGCAGGAAGTTGGTTAATTTATTTATTAGGATAATTAATATTTGTATTAAGAGATATTTCTTATTTCATTGTATGCTTTTTATATGTAATGCATTTTCAACTGAATTTTTTTAACGTTGTTCTTTGTTTCTTTTTCGATAAAATTGTTATGCAGAGTAAAATTCTGTGCAGTTTTCAAATTTAATGTTTGGTGTTCTCTTTAGGCATTTTTCCGGTACACTTAAAAGCCAGACGAAGGCTGGCCGCGCAGCGGCTAGTAAAGTATAAAATATATAGCTAGTGTATATATAGCTAGTGTATAAAAGAGCATTTTAATTTTCAGTGCATAAAAGACTGAGAAAATCGATTCTGCATCAATTACATACAGTGGCACAAACAATTGAGGATACACCTTACTTTTACTTGACAAATCCAACTTTCAATCGAAATAACACATTAACTAGAAGTGCAAACGTACTTTTATTTTTAGACATAACAAAATGTTTAATTAACAGTCAAAATAAAGAAAAATAAACGACAAAGTTCTAAAATAAAAATTTTCAGAGACATTTCAAATAAACACAAGCAGATTTTTACCTCAAAAAATTGAGGATACACCGATGAAATTTTTGTTTAACTACCGCTATATTTTTTTTCTGCTTGCTACTATCATAATGTAAGTTTGGGCAATTTTATCTTAAACTTTTTCGACTGTTATTTTTGTCTTTTGAAGTTGGTTATGTGAATTTAAAGTCGCAATTTTAAATGGAAAATGGCTCCTCGGAGAGAGACCTGTATTGATGTAAGAAAATTTATATTAAGGTTATTTAAGAAAGGAAAATCTTATCGTGAAATAGCTGAAATTGTCGGTAGAAGCCACTCGTGTGTACAGAAAATCATTGAAAGATTTAAAAGCGATGGATTAATTGAAAATAAAAGTGGAAGAGGAAGGAAAAGTATTCTGAGTGATGTAGCCAAAAGGAAAATTTTGAAAGAGATCAAGATTGTTCCTAAACTAAGTGCAGTCAAACTAGCTGCAGAAACTTCTCGAATAATGTGCAGAAGTGTAAGTGCTGAAACTGTGAGAAATTTGATTAGACATGCTGGATATAGCACTCGAGTAGCTAGAAAGAAACCATTTATAAGCTTACAAAATCAGAAAAGCGTTTGGAGTTTGCAAAAACTCATTAATTGAAAACCGATAACTTTTGGAAGAAAGTTATATTTAGTGATGAAAGTAAATTCAACATTTTTGGAAGTGATGGTCTTCGCACCGTTTGGAGAAGAACGAACACCGCTTTGGATCCAAAAAAATTTACGTCCTACAGTTAAACATGGTGGTGGCTCCGTCATGGTGTGGGGTTGTATGGCTTCAAATGGAATAGGAAACTTAGTTTTTATAGATGGCATAATGGATCATAAGCTTTATACTCCACAACAATCTTAAAGAAAGTGCAAAAAAATTGAGTTTAGATGGAAATTTTATATTCCAGCACGACAACGACCTCAAACACACGGCACATAATGTCAATGTGGTGTCTTTTTCATTGTAAACAGCACTTGGAAACACCACCACAGTCCCCTGACATCAATGTCATAGAAAATTTGTGGGACACAGTCGAAACAAAAGTCCAAAAACACCAATTAGGAACAAAGCCCGTTTAAAGCAAGTGTTACAAGAAGAATAGGATAAAATATCTCCAGATACCACCAAAAAATTGGTCGAATTGGTACCAAGACGTTTGGAGGACATTGTAAAAGCCAAAAGGACATGCAACCAAATATTGGCACCGTCTTTGTATATGACATATCACAAAAATTTCATTGGTGTATCCTTAATTTTTTGAGGTAAAGATCTGCCTACGTTTATTTCAAATACTAATGAAATTTTTAGTTTTCGATATTTTTTTGTTGATTTTTGCTATTTTTACTGTAAATTAACCCTTTTGTTACGTGTGAAAATAAAAACACGTTTTCTCCTCTAGCTAATGTGTTATTTCTGTTGAGAGTTGGATTTATCAAGTGAAAGTAAGGTGTATCCGCAATTGTTTGAGCCACTGTACCATATAGCGGTACAAAAATCTTTGATAAATTAAAATAAAAAGTCTATGAATATTAATAATTATATATAACTGGCTGGTTTGCTTTATTTGATTATGGCGCTCGAGGTTGGGTTTATTTGATTAAGCCCTCGAGGGCTGTCTGCTTAAGTGGAACGATGTCTTCGTGGAGGACTTCCTTAAGGAAAGCTGTCTCGTACACAAGTTTCCATGGCGAAAATCAGGAAAACGCGCATGTGGCCAGGAGAATTCGAGCCCCAGGCCCAATTACCAGTTCTCCCCGACTTTACTGCTCGGCCAAGAGTGGGGCCTATTATAGTAAGAATTAAATACGTTTTATTTAAACCGATAAGATTAAAAAAATATTAAGATCAGCGTTTATTGCTCTTAAATCGCTTAGTTTGTTAATCAGTAGCAGACAGTTTATGCTTTGCCAAATGGTAACATTCTCGCTCCGCCTGATCGATAGGTGTCCCGAAATGTAGGAAAGCAAAAAAATTTTAGATTTATAAAAAGAAATTTTAAAAGAAAGAATCGAAAAATATTTAGGATCTCAGATTTTTCCATAAGTGAAGCTAATACAGTAGAAGTCCAGAAATCCGCAATGCTTGGGACCAGAGGTTGTGTGGATTTTAGGATTTTGCGGATTTCAGGACAGAAAAGATAAACCATAATATTGAGACTAAAAGTGCAAAATAAATCAGGCATATTAGATACATTTACTTGAATTATTATGTACAATAATATACATTATTACATGCATTAAATTATTATATATACCTATATATATATTATATTATATTATTCATTTATATTAGTGATTACAGGAATATTTTAAAGCATTAAGGACATATACAAAAGAGACATGTAAAAATAAGGGATACTAGTAAAGCATAAAATATTTCATTTTTTTTTTTACTTGTTTCGAACATTTTTCTGATAGAGGTTTGTTTTAAAACTTAAGGTGCTTCAGAGTAAGTTTTTTTTTTGTAAATTCTACAGGGTCATAATCTCTTGCTCTGTGACACAGCTCTGTTGTTCTAAATCTTTTAGGTATTTTTCACCATGTTCCAAACCCTCATTAAAAGATATTTTCTCACTCCTATCAAATTCATTATCTGTGTCGTTGTCGGAATCGTTTTCTTGCTCTGGCGACTTCAAAACAGAGCCAATGATTTCATCGTCGGTTATCTGGTATGCCGGTGTTGGCTCATCTGAGCACATCATCCATACTGAAAACTTCGTCTGGGCTAAGATCTTTTGTCTGCTACTAACACAGAATCATTATTATTCGGTAATTATGACGTCATTATTGGATAAATATTTTTTCTTCGGTATTTCATTCTCCATTCTGGGGTTTCTGGAACCTATAAATTCAATGTTTATATTTTGAGAGGCAGTGCGGATTTCAGGAGTTGGCGGATTTCAGGTCGGCAGATTTTTGGTATTTGACTGTACTGTATTTAAAACGGGAGAGAGATGTTTAAACTTTGCGATGATTTTGACGATGAACTAGAAGATCGTTTCCTAAAGTAAAAATAATATGCCGAATTCTTTCGAAATTCTGCATGAAAGTGAGTTAAATAAAATCTTTCAGAATAAATATTCGTTGTAAAACGACGTTCTTTCTTCTAAACCGAAGATTTCTTTGGTCTTAATTATGCCTTCGCAACTTTTAATTCTTTCATTTATGCAAATCCAATAAACTACATTTTCCTTATTTTTGTTCTGAATTCGATACTGATAACCTTTATAAAGGACTAAAGGTTTTTTTTTTTTTTTACTTTTAATTTCAATAATGTTTAAAGCATCCCTATTGATTAACGTAAGATGTGAAAATAACAGCTAATATTGCGACAGAATTAGAAATAGAATGAAATTAAAGATTTCGAGAGAAGTCTGAGGAAGATTAATTTATTCACAAAAAAACTTCTTAATGACTTATCGTGACATCTCCTGAGGAGCTGTCCTCAGTAAGACACTTTCATAGAACCCACACATTACAGCTAGAATACAAAAGTTTCGAGCTCTTAAAGCTAGACTCCACCCCTTAATTGCTCGAAACAGTGTTTTATCCATTGATAACAAATTGCTCATTTATAAATCCATTATGCGTCCATTACTCTGTTATGCTTGCCCTGTCTGGGCGTACGCATGTAATAAATATCGTGGAAAACTTCAAATTGCTCAAAACATCCTGCTCAGGCAAATTGTAAATGCTCCTTGGTATATAAGGAACAACCGTATACATGAAGAAATCGGTGTATGTATGCTAAGGTCATTTTACTACAAAATTGCCAAAAAATTCTATACTAAACAAAGCACCTTGGATAACCCAGCGATAAAAATTGCTAACTATAACTTTAATGATCTGGATAATAAAGATAGGCCACTGGCCATATTGAGCTTATGGCTAATGTAGTTATACTGTATTTCCATTTCTTACTGATGCTTTTGTGTATCTTTGTAAATTACTATATAAATTTATTATACTTGCCTACTATTGTACTCTGTGGCACCAAAATCTTCACACTCTTCTCTTCATGTATTGTACTCTTTCTTTCAAGAAACATTCACCAGCTCGACTGCTTTCTGCCCTGCAGATAAATCAAAATGCTGAGACTAGTATCTAATTGAATATTAATTAACCTGTAGAGACATTAGGTATTTTAGGAAGCAGGAGACATGAAAAATTAGCATTGCCTTCGCCGGGAATCGAACCACGGACCTCTCGGTTACGCGTCGAGCATGCAGACCACTACACCACGAAGGCATGCGAAGAAGGCGGGAGAAATACCTTATATACTCCCACTTTTAAAGGGTGACTGGGATTTTTGGGGACCCAATCGCCAAATCCCGGTGGTGGAGAATCATCATCCACTACCTTTTTAGTTCAGGCGCCAGTGTAGAGACATTAGGTATTTTAGGAAGCAGGAGACATGAAAAATTAGCATTGCATTCGCCGGGAATCGAACCACGGACCTCTCGGTTACGCGTCGAGCATGCAGACCACTACACCACGAAGGCATGCGAAGAAGGCGGGAGAAATACCTTATAAACCTATTAAATTAAAAAATGCAAATATATATATATATATATATATATGTTATAATTAATTGTGTTTACAAGAGGCACATACTCATTTATTGAGTTTTTTGGCTAGAAGTAATGTAATTCGTAACGTCTCAATTATTCTACATGGGGTAGGGCTTTTAGCCCAGGTACCTTGGTGTACCAAACACCGTTCTACTCGGAGAAGGTAGGAGCTGTGGGAGGGAGACTGGGCGCTCTTTTGGCGGGAACAGGAAAAATTTTGAAAAACGCGGAAAGAGAAATCGGGGAAACAGGACTAATTCCATGGATTGTGTACTATTTTGTACGTTGGCGAAGTTTTTCACCTCGTGCTCCGATTGTTGTGATGAGCTGCTAGCGACTTTCCTGCTGTTTGTGTTATCTCTGGTGTCTTGGATTACCTTGGATTGATATATTGCGCTGTGACTTTATTGATTATTGTGCTGTGTTAATATAATCTCAGAGACTTTGGATGATAACTATTGACTACTGAAACTCGTACTCTCGGTGGTTATCTCGCTGTTTTAAATCCAATTGGCGAGGTTCAAGCTTGAGTTAAAACTTAGGAAATGACTGCCAAGTCCCTTGATAAAAGGGCGAGTTAACTGAGCAAGCTCAACCATCTTATTTATCTGTTTTGAACCGGACAAAAGAAATCGCTGACGGATTAGCACAAGACTTCAAAGGTAAGTGAAACTCCTTTGATGCGCTATATCGATATTTTCCTACACCTCCCGTGTTGATATGCATCCTCCTTTAATCGCTACTGAAACTATTACAAATAACATTATCCGACAGTGCTAATAATGCTAATGCCATTAATCTCATAAATGCAAAAAATGATAATGATATGAATGTTAAATGCATTTTAAAGATATACTGAACTTAAAATTATTTTGCGATATTTCTATTGAATTGAATTTTATGGTTTAAGTGCGAAGAACATATTTAATAAATAGAGGTAACACACAAAATGTAAAAAATTTTCAAAACGTTAAAAAAAAACGCTCCTTTGGACGTAATTTAAAATCTGAAACCTTTTTAGTCCAAAGGGGCTTTGTCCCTGAAGGACTATTGTTTTCGTTTTGCGTCGAATCACTCTGAATGTCCGTTTCGCTTTTCAAATTGTTGCCACCCAATAATATCGTCCCGTATTATATTTAAAGAAATTAAATAATGAAGAATCTGCGTAAATGTGTGTATATTTCTCCAAATGTGACAAAACAACGCTACCTAGAGCCATCCAATTTTAAATAACTTAAGTTTCCACTCGAATATGCGCATCTGGAAGCTCGAATTTGGAATTTGTTTTATTATCTATTTCATATTTGGTAAAACTTTTACGAATTTTTGATGAACAACCTCGAGGATTTCCAAGCGAGAAAAAAACATTTTTAACTGCAGCGCGGGAGACTGTGTGTAGGAAATTCTAAAGACAGGCTCAGTTTAAAATGATTTTGCGATATTGTTCTTTAATTCAATTTTATGGTTTAAATGCGAAGAGCATGATATTCAATAAATAAAAGTAACATGCAAAATGTTTAAAAAACGAACCTTTGGACGTAATTTAAAATCTGAAACCTGTCAGATTTTTTTTTGAAGTCCAAAGATTCTTTGTTCCTGAAGGACTATTGTTTCTGCGTTTTGCGTTGAATCTCTGTAAACGGCTGTGTCACTTTTCAAATTGCTGACACCAAAAGTTATCGCCACGTATTATATTTAAAGAAATTAAATAATGAAGAATCTGCGTAAATGTATGTATATTTCTCCAAATGTGACAAAAACAACGCTACCTAGAGCCATCCAATTTTAAATAACGTACGTTTCCACTCGAATATGGGCATCTGGAAGCTCGAATTTGGAATTTGTTTTATTATCTATTTCATGTTTGGTAAAACTTTAGCCTTTGCCGCGGATTTTAGCGTTTTTGGATTTGTAAAAAGCGGATTATCCAAACGTGGACCTAAAACCCTCCTTGGACTTTGAAAAGCTGTTCCAGAGGAATGGAATAAAATGCTTGTTCCGATGCAACAAAAGGCATTATTGTCTTGTAAATTACTTTGTAGAAAGATACCAAACAATAAGGTCATCAATAGAATATTAAAACGCAAAACTTTTAGGTAACATACTCCTGTAAATACACTGAAAATTGTCTAGAAAATGCGCAATATCCTCCGTATTATTCTTCTAAACCACAAGATAACGTTTCTTAGTTAACTGCAAAGGCTGAAAAATAAATGTTTGCTGTTTGTTACAAAATGGCGGTTTCCTTTTATTTTTCACACCAGCCGAGAACTCGTAAATTTTCTTTGGTAAAATCGAGACTTAAAAACTTCACCCACAGATTTTACTGCTTAGTTTTAATGGACAGCGAGCAAACCAAATTCCGCAGTTTCTCAGTAGTAGTCTTTCACGGAAAAAAGAAAAAGTTTACAACCGTATATTTCGAACTTTTCAACCCTTCGATGCATTGTCTGCCCGAACCCTGTAGTAACTCAAAACTGACCAGCAAGTGTAATAAAACCACCCCTTTGCGACACCTTTCGAAATACGAGCGCAGGTTGTCAGTACTTATACCTCAACGATATATTGAACATGTTTAATGCCATTCAGTTGTGCTGCAGCTACTGCATCGCGGGAGGGTTATACATCAGCGAGCCGAAAAGAAGCGGCTACCAATGTGTTTAAAAAAGAAAAAAATGTTGCCCAAGTGACATTTTGAGCCATTCATCTGACCTCTCCACCCCACTGCAGACTGTACCTTCTGAATACACTCCATGTGAAGGTCAGCCAAGCGTACGGGTATGCCACATGAGATAAATGTCAAAAGTAAAATTTAGGGAAATTTTTTTTTTTTTTACTTTCCTCCTGAGCTTTCTTTTTCTTCCCCATATGCAGTCTATTAAGGTGGGGTTTTTCTGGAGTTCGATCTTGCCAGCCTGCGTGGCTCCGATGGTGGACTACTCTATCCCCTCTTCACCCCCAACGTAAAGTTCGGGTTTCCAGAAAGGGAAAATCCAAAAATTGGAAATATTTTCCTGAAGGTTACCCTTGCAGTTTCTTATCACGCATACTTTTATTTGCAAATACATTTTTACGAGCACAAATTGTAATACATCTCATACAAATTAACATTCATAATGAAAGTAATTAAAAGTAAATTAATAAGCCCAAGACTTGCGCTTAAGCTGCAAAGTAATAAAGCAATAATTCACTATAAATTATAAAAAGAAAACTCTCCATATTACATCTCCAAGCAACGGAAATTTAATTTAAAAACATTATTGAAAATGCATTTTTTCAGAATTTAAAAAAAATATATATATATATATAGAATTTTCAGTCCTCCTTGCTTTGAACACAGTAAAGAAAAAATTAAATCGCAAAAATGCCAAAATCAAAAGTAAACTTTTTAGGTATTGAAAAACCAGTTACTGTTATTGATAGCAGATTAATCGACTTATCCAGGGGATAAACCAATCTACCATCCATTAACAGTAACCAAAAAAAGAGAGAGTGTTTCATCTTACTTCCAAGTAAGCATCAAATTATTTGCTAGATTCAAATACTAATTGATACTCAATCAAAATAAAGATATTAGTCACAAAACCTAAAGAATCCTGTTAAAAAGCAAATAATTAAGATTAAATTTAAAATTAGTTACTACTAAGAACACAATTAATCTGAACGAGACGCTTACTTTAGAAGACATATCCCCTACACTCTCTTTTCATTTCAAAAACAAAAGTAAAAACAAAAGTCGATTCATGAACAAATTTAAAAAATCATAAGAAGATTATAAGAAAAAATCCGTAAAATTAAAGTTAAAAACCTCTTCTAACCAAACTAACTAATTTTAACTATTGTTTATTCGTTCCTCTAACCAATCTTTATAATAATGACATAAAGCATATGTCTAGGAATTTCTACATATTTTAAAAAAATTTATTCAATTATTTATTTTTAAATTCAAGAAAGTCTAATTTAATATACGTTTTAATGTATATCTTAATTTTTTATTAAAATACTTGTTAAAAGGCCTCGAGAAGAATGAGAAGGAAGGAATTCTTGTGCTAGTGTAGTACACTACATGACTTCCTTTTCAGAAGAAAGAAATTTCAAATTATAGAAATTTTTTCCCTGCATTTCATTTAAACTTATTTCCTCCAATTTCATCAGAGATGTATTTCTCATTTAAACAATTCATTTCTCACTTCGCGACAAGGCAACATAAAAACTCAAAATATCTTCATCAAAAACTGTAAAATACAGAAAGACATAAAACACCAAATAAGATTAAAAAATATATATATATATATATATATATTTTTTTACAATTAAAATTAGAGTCTCAACGCAGAAACAAACAATTCGGCCAGTGCGCAAGAAGACAACGTTTTCGGGGCACCAAATCATCGAAAGTTTACTTTTGGTCCCACACGGCAGAAAGGCACTGATGTTGGTGCACACGCTGACTTAATTCACTTTTCTACTAAAAGTCTCAAATGTAAACAAATTTCAGCTTCGTTAGGATTAGTGCCACTAAAACTTTTAAATTGTTGATAATTCTAACTCTACAGCATGCAGATAAGGTATAAAAACTCCAACCGTAATATAAGAACAACACAATTCAACCAGTTTTAAAGCAAAAAATGTACAATTCACCAACATATAAGAATAAAAGTTCCGCCCAAAGAGCATTTCTACATATCATTGCTGCGAAAACGTGAATTTTTTTGACAAAGACCATTAGTTGTGGACAACAGGTGAGAATAATCTGTGAGAAATAATGAGCCTTATCTATTGACATGATTTTTTTTTTTTTTTAAGGAGTCTCCATCCCTGCTCTGACTGTAGACTTTTCATACAATTTTCGCCCTCGAGAGCATGAAATCATCCATTGGTCGGCATTTCCGTAAAATTTGACCAACTGTACAAATCCTAACTGAGTTTAAAATGAGCTACTATGGCCTCTCGCCTAAAAACTTTATAAATAATTTTTAATTATCATAAATACTCGATTTTGAAGTAATGAAAATAAAAAAAAAAATGTTGTTTCACAAGAAAATATAATTATATTACTTTTAATGAAGGTCATTATAATTGCACATTAGTTTTCAATTTTGAGGGAAAAGAAAAAAGAAAGACTAAGCGTGACATTACTGTCTGTCTACGAGAAGAAGAGCTCCCAACACAGTGTTTGGCGGGAGGCGGTCGCTATAGCAACGGGGCTAGCAGATTTCAAATAAGGGCGAACCAAAGGTCACCAATTCATCTTTGAATGCGCCAGGATGGCAAACTGAAAAGTTAATCTTCAAGACACCTGTACGGAAAATGGGTCAAGTTTCGTTTCTACGGCAACAGACAACTGCAGACTAACTGGCGAGAGCTTTGCTTACGATAGACAGACTGTACTAGACCACACAGCGGACAATTTAGCAAAGAGGTACAAAAACACGAACATCTCATCGTGAAAGTTTAAGTGGCTCGGAAGAATGTGCTTACATTCGATAGCGGTCAAAATAGATATATTTGTTGAAATATGGTGCCCGAAATTTTTCGCGATTACAATACCCCCTTTTTACTTCTCACAAGGAAGTAAAAATGCCCCTAGGTCAATCACTGATAACAGAATTCGCGAAATGTTACTAATTTTTGTTTTATTTTTTCCAATATTACTACATTTTTCCAATGACTTCTTCTAACTGACAGCCCGCTCGGCCAGCAGAGTTTTTACCGCAAATGCAGTCTTTGAATCTGTAATTCCTTTTCTTGAGTAAGATTATACTACTACTTCATTCAGTCTAAATCGTGGTCACAAATTGTTACAAGAAACCAATGTAATAATTATGACTTTTTTTTATTGAAAAGTTACAGTTTTTCGGAATTTAGTCAAAAGATGATAAAATTCGGCAATTAGTGAATACATTCACTATATTAGAAGCTGCGGCTGGTCCGCCAACGACTTACTTGTGCGGCAAAGTCTCTTGTGCGATTTGGTGTAGGCTTTCCTTTCCCAAGGGGAGTAGAAACGACATATTAGAAGCAGTGTACTGACAATGCTATGAATTCGAAATTATAATGTGACAGTTATTACAGTATAGTTTTTTATATCAAGCTTTGGTGTGGTTATTGGAATACGGCAAAATGCATAAGGGCTTTCTGCCTGAGGAGAGGTATGCCTTCGTAGTGGACAGTCTAAGGAAAACTGATTCGTATTCGCGTTACACATGGGAAACGCACAAAAAATAAGCATACAGCAAGCCTGTTCGTGAGGGTCTGAGCTCAGGATGAACTACCAGCATTCAGCGGTCTTAAACACCTGGACCCTGATGGAGCTTTTACATAGCGTGACCCAAGATAAACCGAACCCGATGCGACAGCCTTTAACATTAGGCTCTATGGGAGAATTTTTTTCGAATTGAGATACAGCGATGAAACTGCGTGCGTGCACACACCTCCCGGGGATATACTTACAGCGAAAGCGGTTTGCATCTATCTTAATTAGAAATCGAAACTTTTGAAATTGCCCCAAAACGTTTTTCTCGGGCTGAAAATCATTTTGGGGCACTCGCGAATAACTCCGAAACTACTCATCCGATTTGGATGATTCGACCACTCATTTGTTCGTCTCGCGGTCTACTTTCTAACCATATACTTGGTTTTAAAAAATTCCGATCGGGGCGCGGCGCTACCGCCCCATGAAAGGGCCGATGCGGTTTCGTTTTTTAAGAATCTTATTTTTTTGTGATTTTTCCATAAAAAAAATTGGGCCCCCTCGGTTGGGGGGCCCCCCGGGGCTAGGGAAGTCTTCCATGTCGGATTCGGTTTTTTTTTAACTACCCTATATCTGGGATACAGAAAACGCGACCAATATCCATTTGGCAGGGCAGAAAATGAAGCCATTACGCGTTTATTACAAAATAGCGATTTCCACTGATATTAACCAATGCAAAGAGACAAAGAAGTTCAATATCTTTATTCATTTGATTTTGTTAGCCTCGATTTATGCAGTAAAGTCAATAAAGGAATATGAAGCACTGTTTTTTCTTTAAAATATGTTCTTTTAGTTTAATATTCCTTCCTAAAATGCGTAATAAACGATGCCTTTTACTAAGCACTAACTAAATTGAAAACAATGATTGTTTCTTTTCGACTACAGGACAACAAGCACTTGAAAACATTTTATCGAATTATATACTGCCGGCATTAATTATTGTCAAGTTTTAAATTAAAAGTTTTCTTTATAAGTGTTTTTGTTTTCAAAATAAGTATTATCAATAACAAATTTTTTTAAGTGTGTCATTCTGTTCATTTCTTATTTGTTGAAATAACTAACCTAAGAGATTTATTCGTTTGGTTTGTTTGATTACTGCAAAAAAATGCGAGGTCTGACTGACAAACGAGATTAGTGGTACTCTTGTACACGACACTTACGCACAAGAAACATTCACTGTGATAATAATTTGTATAGTTTAGTGGCAGATGCGTACAAAACCACATCTTTACATGTGAGGTAGAGGTTGCATCTCCAAAAGCAAATATGCAGCCAAAATTAGCATAAGCCTTAGCCATGTAGTCACACCACAACGGCATAAAAATTTTGGCCGAAAGATAAGAACAACATAATTCAATCATTTTTAAAGCAAAAAAATTCACAATTTACAAACTTATAAAAATAAAGAAACTGAGCTCACTGAACCGAGTAACAGAGTGGATATATATATATATATATATATATGTACTTTTGGTAGTGCCGATTGCAAACAAAATGCGAGGTGAACATCTACACGTTACAGCAGCCCTATATACAAATTTTCAACATTCTGAGGCTATTGGTTTTTGAGTTATGCGAGATACATACATACATACGTACGTACGTACGCACAGATGCCACGTAAAAATCTTCAGAATCCATTTTAAATAAGTTTTATAATTATTTGGGATGAAAAGAGTCCTTTATTCTGTCCTTACGTACGGATGTCACTCAAAAACATCGTTAAACTGCATTCGATAGCGGTCGAAATAGATATTTTCGTTGAAATATGGTACCCGAAATTTTTCGCAATTACAATACTTCCTTTTTACTTCGTACAAGGAAGTAAAAAAGCAATGTTAACAATCAGGTGCCGACTGACAATGAATTCGTAGGCATGTTTCAAAAGATAAAATGATGAGAAGACAAAGCTTAAGATGATATATGTATAAATACCCAAAACAGCAAAACAAGTTTTTCTGTTCTGAGTGACGAAGAAATTATTCGAAAGGTAGATTTAGAGAACGATAAATATTGCAATGATGAGTGTAGTGCTGAGAATGTGAAAATTAGCCAACTGAAAGATAAAGCTTTTTAATATTTTGCTAATGCTTCCCCTGTGATTTTTTAATCAATAATCACGTGATCGAGCGGTGAATGAAAAAGTTATGGATCGCTCACAAATTAAAGAAAAAAAGTTTCTTCAGAATAAACAAATAATACTATCTCACTAAAAAGTATATAATAAACTTGACAGAAATGCGCAATTTGTATCACTAAATAAAATTTTGTGGGAATCATTTGTTTAATTAAAAAAATATTACTAACTAGTGTATTATTTTATATTTAATTTCTAAATACAAAAATAAAATCTGAAAGCTTTCAGATTTTACATTATGCCCAAAGGCCTTTTTTTTTTATGTGTGCTACCTTTATTTATTAAGGGGTGTTGGAAGCCAAAAATCTTCAAAAAATATTGATTTGGGATTTTTGCATTTTCAAATTCTCTAAACTAAAAATACTATACTTTAATCTCTATGAAAATTAGAACTTTAAAAAAATCTAGTTGTATTTTATCGTCTAATGCTTTGATAAATGAGGAATTTTACATTAAAACGCGTTTTTCTCCAAACGTGATTTTTTTATACTCGATGTACCTTTTCTCGGGAACTATTGCTCCCAGGTACCTAAAATTTTTATGGCTTATTTATTATATTTTCTAATATTTACTGAAATGAGCTTTTTGTAATAAATTAAGATGAAAAAAATTTCACAATTTTTTTGCGTGAGAAAAGTGCTAAATTTTACTATGCCTAATAAAATAGTCTATAAATTAGTCTAAAATTCAAAATGCTTCAAAAGCTGATTTCAGTATAATCAGATAGGTGTACGTTAATTACACAAAAAATTTCAAGAGTATATCTACAGCAGATTTTGAGAAAAGGTACATCGAAAATGGCCAATTTAACATTGTCGGTATAGGGGGTTCCGACATCCCTTAAATATCATGTTCTTCGCACTTAAACCATAAAATTCAATTCAACAGCAATATCGCATGAGCATAACTTTAGAATTTCCAATACAGTCTCGTGCGCCTGGAGATATCTTTTTTTAATTTTTTCCCGTACAGTGTTGCCATTGCTCACTTCGAAATTGTCGAGTTTGTTAACCAACAATTCGTTAAAGTGTTACAAAATATGAAATCAATAACAAAACAAATTTGAAATTCCAAATTCGGGCTTCCAGATACCCATGTTCAGTGGAAGATTACATTATTCAAAATTGGATGGGCTCTAGGCACCGTTGTTTTATCACAATGCGAGAAACATACCTACATTATATGCAGATTTTTCATTATTTAATTTCTTCAACACAGGGCTCTAATATTCGGTGACAACAATTTGAAAAGTGAACCGACATTTGCAGTGAACCAGCGCAAAATGCCAAAACGAAATTAATAATCCTTCTGGGCTAATAAAAACTTTGTTAAAATGTTAGTAGTATGTATATATATAGTTTTAGAATTTTAAAAACCGGATGGAGAGAAAAACTGGTATAATTTAAAATAGTCCCAATTTTTCTGAGTTTTCTGTTCTCCGAGGTAAGTACGCTCACAGTTAAATCGAATAATCGAGGTTTTACAGATGTATAAGTGTTAGCAGTTGCCCTCCGGGTTCAGCGACTGGCTCAGAAAGGAGATTAATTTGAATTATGGGAAAGCACTTTATGGTTATCCTGCACGGAAGGGGATGAATGCTTTCGTGATGTTCATTATGAGATAAACTGGCTTGTGTTCACCTTACACGCGAAGAAAATCCGTTTAATTTCCTATAAAAGCAACCCGTCAGCTAGAATTTCATTTGAAGTCAAACTACCAGTGTTCATCTGTCTTACGACCCGGTCACTGGCAGGCGCGGCTGAGAAATTGATTAAATACATGAGTCATTTTCCCATTCGTTTATTGAAATCTGGAATATTTTTCCTTAAAAAGTTACTTACGAAAGCTTTCCCATTAGCAAAAAAGCGTTTGCTTGCTTTTTTGCGTATCTGTGTACCATAATAAATTCAAATGACATCGGTATCACTCAGTTTCTTTAAAGTTTCGGTTTAGTGGATAAAAAATTGCAAAGCATACTAGGGCTGTTTGCCTAAGGGTAGGGACGGCTTTGTGGAGGAGTTTCTAAGGAAACTAACTCGTATGCACGTTACACACGGGTTTGGTTTATTTGATCGTGGCAATGCACTCGAGGGTTATCTGCCTAAAAGAAGGGATACCTTCATGGATGACTTTCTAAGAGCAACTGGCTCGTTTATACGTTACGTATGGGGAAAACCATGAAAACGCCCCTGAAGCCAACCAGTTCGCCGAGATTCGAGCTTCCCACCGAAATACCAGTGTTTAGCGACTTTACCATTCGGTCGCTGCTGGGCCCGTTACACATGAGGAAAGCGACAAAAAGGCCCATGCACCAGAACATTCGCTTCATTTTAGGTTAGGTTATTCAATTATTGCAAAGCACACGAGGGCTAACTGCCTAAAGGGAGGGATGCCGTCATGGAGGACTTTCTAAGGGAAACTGGTTCGTATACACGTTACACATGGGGAAAACCACGAAAACGCCCATGCAGCCAACCCGTTGGCGGGATTCGAACCTCGGACCGAACTACCCGTGTTCAGCGTCTTTACCGCTCGGCCCACTGGTGGGCCGCGCTTCATTTTAAAAGTAACTTTAGCATTACTTCTCAGAGTATTTTAAAAATGTATTACCTTGTGTCGTAATAATATAGTTTTTAAACGCAGTATTCTCTTAATAATATATACTTTTTTTTCGTTACAGACTTCTGTGGGTCATGTAATTTGAAATTTCAACCAAATTAAATTAAATACTACATGGTAATACCACATTTTATAATTGAATTCATAATAATTAACTTAAAATGAATTCTTTGTTTTTAGACAATAATTCAATAAGTTTTATAAATAATTTCCCGAATGGAAAGTCTTATGTCCACTGAAAGTATTTTCAGAATTCCAAACAGAACTGTGCGTAGGAAAATACTGTTTACATCCAATGAATTCGGCATCTAAAACATCTTTAAGAATGACATATTTTTTTTCTCCTTCGCTTTTCTTTTCTTGGAAATCTCCAGACCTTTTTGTCTGAGGTGGTCAAAACAAGTTCTTTCTCAAGATAAGGATATATCCTGCAGCTTTTGCTCCGAATTCCCAAAGAGACAACCCTCTGTTACACCCATTGCCCTCTAAAAGTGAGTCATGAGTTCGATTCTTGTACCCTGCGTGGGAAGCTTTCTAAAATTGTGATGGAAAAAACAGCTAGCACTAAAGTGAGGAAAATCCATCCCTTCAGGCAAATACTGCATTTACCTGCGATGTACAACTTGCCTACTCCAAAAATGGAACAGTTCTATCAAAGAATATGTATTGTTCTTTGGCTCTAGATCTAGATCTCTCTCTCTCTATATATATATATTTGTATTCAGTATATGTATTTGATTTATCTCTAGCATTTTGCTAATATAGGAATTCATACTTTTTCTGAAAATGGTATACTCATTTATATATATATATATTTCGATTCTACGACTCAAGTTCTGCCAAAGTGCCAAGTTTCGTGAAAATCGCAGGAGTATTTTTTAAAAAATTAGCTCTCAAAATTTTAGCTCCTCAATGTTATTGTATTTGGTAAAAAATTAAATTTGTTCAGTTCGAAATTTAGACTCAATCCAAATACAATTCACAGATTTTTTTTTTCATTTACTATTTTTTAAATTTGTACTTTTTAGAATTTTTATCAATTTTTCGAAAAAAAATTTGAATTATAACCTATAAAAGTTTGTATCCAAATTTCCAAAGATATAAGGGATTTTATAGTATATGGGCGCCTTGTGAAATCTCGTGTATTTGTTCTAAACGATATTAACGTCAAATATACTTTACGCACTTTGTTTGACTTACTTGAACGAATGAACGATGCACCTTTTCTTCCCATCGTGCATAACGAAGAAAGGGTAAAGAAAACAAGTTACTATAAATTAATAATTTCGTTAAGTGAATTTTGCTTGGTGACACTGAAAAATGTGCGCCAAGATAAATTTTTAAAAGTGCGCCAAGCTAAATTTTACGGGAATCTTACAAACAAATTTAAAATTTTATCGGAAGTTTCTCACAAAATTTACAAAGTTTAATATTTGGGCATAATTTGAGCCGTAGAAGCGAAATATTGAAAAAAAAAAATCGGTATGTCACTTAAAAAAAGTTCGATTTTTTGTCAGAATACCTAATGATTAGTATATATATATATATAAATGCATTAGGTGTCCTAAGTCGCTCTTTTGAGACACGGTAAAGGTTAATTTAAATTTCGTCAATCGGCCCAGTAGAACCAAAGAGAGAGAGAACTGTCCCTTCCCCCCTTTTTTTAGTCCAAAAGGGGCTTTGTCCCTGAAGGACTATTGTTTTCGTTTTGCGATTTTGCCTCGGAAACATTAAATGCTGGTTCACTTTTCAAACTGTTGCCACAAAATATTGCAGCCCTGTATTATATTTAAAGAAATTAAATAATGAAGAATGTCCATAAATGTATGTATGTTCCTCGCATTGTGATAAAACGACGGTACCCAGAACCATCGAATTTTGAATGACGGTATCCTGCTGCGAATATGGGCATCTGGAAGCCCACATTTGGAATTTGTTTTATTATCGATTTCATAGTTTGTAAAACTTTTTTATTTTTTTGATTAACAAACTCAAGGATTTCGAAGCGAGCCATGGCAACGTTGTACAGGAAAAAACATTTATCTCCAGCGCGTGAGACTGTGTATCGGAAATTCTAAAGATATGCTCAGTTTAAAATTACTTTAGGATATTGTTCTGTAGTTGAATTTTATGGTTTAAGTGCGAAGAACATGATATTTAAATAAAGATAACACACAAAATATTAAAAAAAAAAGCCCCTTTGGACCTAATTTAAAGTCTGAAACATTTCAGATTTTCTTTTACTTTCATATTTTTAGTCCAAAGGGATTTAGGAGACGGACTATTACTTTGACCAAAAGGACTATTACTTTCGTTTTGCGATTTTGCGTCGGAAACACAAAAACGGCGTATCACTTTTCAAATTGTTGCCACTATATGTTATCGCTCTGCATTAAATTTTAAAAAATGAAAAATCTGCGTAAATGTATGCATGTTTCTCGCATTGTGATAAAACCTAAAGCCATCGAATTTTGAATGACGTAATCCTACTGCGAATATGGGCATCCGGAAGCCCTAATTTTGAATTTGAAATTTGCTTTATTATCGATTTTATGTTTTGTAACATATCGACGAATTTCTGATTAACAAACTAAATGATTTCAAAGCGAGCAATGGCAACACTGTACGGAAAAAAAAACCCTTTTTATCTCCAGCGCACGAGACTTACGGAAATTCTAAAGATATGTTCATTTTAAAATGATTTTGCGATATTGATTTTGAACTGAATTTTATGGTTTGAGTACGTAGTACATGATATTTAATTAAAAAAGGTAGCACACGAAACGTTAAAAAAACGCGCCTTTGGACGTAATTTAAAATCTGAAATCTTTCAGATTTTTTTTTTATTTTATTTATTTATTTATTGTGCGGAGTGTACTTTGAACTATTTAAATCAAAACGCTTTTAGCGCATTGGAATTATCCTCAGTATATATCGTAAATAGTTGTGAAAGATATTAAGTGCAGTTTCATAGTATTGATCAAATTTGTAAAGGGCCTGTATTATAAACGTACATAAACTGCTGTCTTTGCAATTTAATTGGCACCAGATTTTGGCAATAATTTCGATACCTTTAATCTTACAATGTTACTAAAAAGTTATGAAAATTCTCTTCTCACGTGCAATGAACTTTTCGTAAATATTTTCTGAAGTCTTCATTCTGAAAAAAGAAATATTTTCGAAACGTTTATTTTTCAATCGGAGTAGAGCCTCATGGGTGACTCATCGTTTATATTAGAAGGGGACAAATATTCCAGACACAGAACATATATTTGAGACGGAAGGAAAGAATATAGACTATCTGTCAAACTTAATAAAACTAATCGAATTAATTACAGAATTTTTTTCCTAGTTATATATTCATTGTTAATCAACTCAGCTAAGATTTTTTGAAATAATAATAATGATAATAAAATCTGAAAGGATCCAGATTTTAATGGTGACCCAAAAGAATTTGTTTACGCTGTCGCTGAGCTCGCAGTTTACAGTCTGCTGTTGTACTCACTATTACTAACTATTCTGTTTTTTTTTTAGTCCAAAGGGGCTTTGTCCCTGAAGGACTATTGTTTTCGTTTTGCGATTTTGCGTCGGAAACATTAAAAGTCTGTATCACTTTTCAAACTGTTGCCACAAAATATTGCAGCCCTGTATTATATTTAAAGAAATTAAATAACGAAGAATGTGCATAAATGTATGTATGTTTCTCGCATTGTGATCAAATGACGGTACCTAAAGCCGTCGAATGTTGAATGCCGTCATCCTGCGGCGAATATGGGCATCCGGAAGCCCAAATTTGAAGTTTGGAATTTGTTTTATGAACGATTTCATATTTTGTAAAACTTTAACGAATTTTTGATGAACAAACTCGAGGATTTCGAAGCGGGCCATGGCAAGGTCGTACAGAAAAAAAAAACATTTTTATCTGCAGCGCTTGAGACTGTGTGTAGGAAATTGTAAAGATAGGCTCAGTTCAAAATTATTTTGCGTTATTGTTCTTTAACAGAATTTTATTGTTTAAATGCGAAGAACATGATATTCAATAAATAAAAGTGACATACAAAATGTTTAAAAAACGTCCCTTTGGACGTAATTTAAAATCTGAAACCTTTCAGATTTTTTTATTTTTGTCCTTTTAGCTTTATTAAATGTCATTTTCTTCGCACTTAGGCCATATATAATTCAACAGCAAAATTACAAAACTTTTCAAAGCAACGTAGCAATATAAGTTTAGAATTTCTCATGCAGTGTTAAGTATTGACATACAGTTTTGTGCTTTTTTCAGACTTTTCTGAATTCATCATATCAATGTTCAATTTTCTTACTATGATGGTTTTACAAAACTTTTCTTTGTGTTTTTATTATTAGGTTTGCGTGTTTACTTTATTTATTAAATACCACCATTCTTGCCGCTTACGCGAGATAACAGCAAAACCGTAAGATATTTAAAAACAGCATGTCTTTAGAATTTTCGAATAACAGTCTCGTGCGCTAGAGATAAAAATGTTTCTTTCTTTCCCCCGATCCAGTGCTCGCTTTGAAATCGTCGAGGTTGTTAATCAAAATTTCGTTGACGTTTTCCAAAATATGAAATAGATAATAAACAAATTCGGGCTTCCAGGAGCGCATGTTCGAGTGGAGAATTATGTTATTCAAAATTTGGTTCTTCAGTGAGTCAGGACTGAGTGTTCGGTGCACATTCTTGGCAAACATCTTTGTGAAACTCCTTAAGTCCTGATCTGGAACAGGGAGCTGAATGCAGCTATGTTCTGGTGGTAGATACTGTGATTAAGTAGGAGAATAACTGCACTTGAAAGGGATTTTTAAAATCCTCTTTTATTAAATCACTATTATTTACAAACCACTTCCCAACTCGGGAGGGATACAGAAAGTAAAGACCACACTTGGGTCTAAAATGAACAATTTAAATAATATTTAAACTAAAGCTAAATAGAACTTAACTAGTCATTGCTCGCAGAGCTATACGCGAGGTTGGCCTCTAACTAAATGGTGCGTAGCAAGATTTACTAATACTGACGCACTTGGATTTATTGCAATAAGCAATCACGTAACAAGCACTATGGCTTAGAATTTAAATGCTAGCTGCTCAGGGGAACGTCGATTAAAATGATCGTGGTCTAAGACTAAAAGCTCTTTCACCCTGAGAGGTTTCTACCTATGGTTTAAATAGTCGTTGGTCCACTTCAAGTTAGCATAAGCTGAAAACGAGCGCTTCTTCTAAAGGGAACTTGAATATGAGAAGAGACAGAAAGATTTAAATTAAAATAAAACTTTGTTAGTTTCACTAAAACCTTACAAGTGTACCTTTGTTTTTCACAGTGTGAGACACTTACATACATTCATGCAGATTCTTCATTAATTAATTTCTTTAAATATAATACAGAAGAATAATATTTGGTGGCGATAATTTGTAAAGTATTACGCCTTTTCTAGCGATTCAACGCGAAATGCCGTTTTGAGGCTAATATCCCTTTCAGGTCTGATATCTCTTTTCTTCTGGTTCATGAGAAATGTCCGTTTCACTTTGCAAATTGTTGCCATTTTCAAATTACCCTTTTGGACTTAAAATATATATATATTAATTTTCATTATGCCCAAAGGGGCGTTTTTTTAACGTTTTGTGTGTTACCTTCATTTATTATTTATTAAATATCATGTTTTTCGCACTTAAACCATAAAATTCAGTGCAACGGCAATATCGCAAGATAATTTTAAAATGAGCATATTTTTAGAATTTCTGATGCACAGTCTCGCGTACTGGAGATAAAAATGTTTTTTTTATTTTTTTTTATTTTTTGTAGAGTGTTGCCATTACTCTCTTTGAAGTTGTTGAGTTTGTTAATCAAAAATTCGTTAAAAGTTTCACAAAATTTTAAATTGATAATAAAACAAATTCGGGTTTCTAAGTGCCCACGTTCGGTTGGAGGCCTACGTTATTCAAAATTTGATGGTTCTAGATACCGTTGTTTCTTCACAATGCGAGAAATGTTCATCTATTCATGCATTCATGTTCTTCATTATTTAATTTCTTTAAATATAATACATGACGATAATATTTGGTGGCAACAGTTTGAAAAGTGAATCGATGCAAAATGCCGCTTTGAAATTAATAGCTCTTCTGGGCTAACGCCCTTTGGGCTAAAAACAGAAAAATATATACCAGCACTGAATGCTGGATCGGGAATTCTACTGATACGTCGCTTTTGAAATTTTTTAAATTTTACTGTTGAATTTTGTATTGCGTAAGTGCGAACGAAGAAAATGATGCTTAATAATTAAGCGTCAATAGAATTGTAGACTGCGAGGTCACCGAGAACTTATAAATCGTTAATAAACCCTTTTAGGCTACCGTTAAAATATAAAACCTTTCAGATTTTTATTTATTTAATTTTTTTTATATTACTTCTACACCCCTACTTCCTCGTTTGAACACACAAAGAGTAAAATTTAATTATCTATTTAGCATAATTTTTAATTAATTTGAAGATTTTTTTTCAGTTTTGTTTTGACCTTAGCTATGGTATAAGTTAAATATTTAATTATTCTATTATTATATTGAAATATGCATTATGTTTCACAATAATTTTTTGACTCAATGTATACACTTCCAATTTGCCGGCAGTTAAATTAAAAGTATTACTGTTACCTATTATAACAGGGTTCATGTTTTCAAAGTTATTTTAAAGATTTTCTTCTCAGCTGACAACTGTTAAACTGGTGTCTCAATTGACAACTGCTGTCAATAAAATGCTTTCAAATGGAGTTATTTAATTTCGTTCTTTGTTTTTAGAAAAACTAATTTTTTTTCTGAATAATAAAGTTGAGGAACATATTTTCAAGCTGGAATAAACCAAGTCTCTTTTGGGAAAATTGTTTTGAGTCCTATTGTGAATCCATAAGCGAAAACAAAAATCCCTTAAACAGTTTAGGCTTTTTATAAAGTTGAATTAATTAATATTTTCTGTGATATTTAAAAGCTGCTGACCAAAAGAAACAAATCATTTGACTTTTGTGCAAGACCCCCCAATCGTCTACCGTGACCCTGGCTAAAAAGTGCATAACCTATGCATACTTTCGGCTTTTCCCCATCCCCACACCTGTGCTGCGGAATTTTTACTCCGGTTTATATTATTATTTTCCCCCCATCGGTGGGAACAGAGCGACAGTCGTTCGCTTGTGTGACGATATTCCTCAGCTTCCTACATCCCTCCCGCACCATATTTCACTTACCGTCGCTTTTGTGCGACATTTCTCTCCCCCCCCCTTTCCTAAATCTACTACTCTTTCAGGCATTGCCGTTGAATGGTTTGTTGGGGCTCTCATGCTTTTGTTGTAGGTATTAAGAGTTGGACTACCATATTTGGCGATTTCTCGCCGCAGTTAAGCTGATTAGTTACGAAAAAATTTTCTTTATGTATGTTTCAGATATTTTCTTTTTTACTATTTTTATAAAAGTGAAAGACTTATTATTTATTCAGTTAACAGTTATTTATTAAATTCAAAACTTTTTGAAGTAACGGCATGAACTGAATTAATTAACTGAATCGTAATCGTTTGCTTTAAGTTAATTCAGTTTATTATGTACATTAAAATATTTTGCAAAGTATAGGATTGGATTAGATTAAGACAGAGCACACTAAGGAAGTGATGTTCTCGCAGAGAATTTTCTGAGGGAAACTGGCTTATAATCGAATTACGCATGGGAAAACTAAGAAATTCCGGTGCAGCCGTTCAACTGAGATTCGAATTCGGATGGAACTACCAGAGTTCGGTTTTTCCATCAGCTCGACTACTTGTAGACCTTTGCAAAAGAAACGGCATATAATATCATAGGGTTGCCGAATAGACGAATTTACTAAAAGAATTTGTGAATTAGTAAAAGAATGCTGTTATTATTTAAAAAGCGTACATATGGGAGATCGCAGTCATAAATATTAAAGTCATAGATATTAAAAAATCTCAGAATAACTTTAGGAAGCCGCCCCGACGGTATAGTGGTTAGGGCAGCCGACTGCGATACCAACGGGCTCGGGCTCTAATCCCGGAGAAGGCACGGTTGTAAGTGCTCGTCCCTTCATAGAAGGCAAAGGTGGTTCACCTATTAGGTGCCTCCATAATAAAGTGACCACCATGTCTGCCTTAGTAGTGGCCAAGTCGAAGTCGGCTGAGGGCCCGCCATTGGGGAAAAAAAAAAAAAACATTATGCTCTGCCTTCAGCACTACAAAGACTACTATTTTGCAAATTAAATTTTTTCAGGTACGCTGGGAAGCTCCGGTGTCCATTAATTATTTCATTGTAATCAAAATCACATGCCATTCTCCTATTTTTAGAAGCTTCAAAGTTCAACACATAATCTTTCCTTTTTCCCCAAATGTTCCATTTCTCTTTCTAGTAGTCATAATAGAAATCCTTGGTTTTGCCAGTAACAATTCTTTTTGATGCCTGAATATCGATCACATTCCCTGCACTATCCAAAGTAGCTTCTTTGGCCAACATGTTGACCCTCTCTTTGCCTGTAACACCAATATGAGCTTTCACCCAGTTCATTTTCACGTGGCGTATTTTCCCAACTTTTACCAAGAAATCTTCCGTATATGAGACCAAAATATTAGTGTTATCATCATCTATTAGTGTTTCCAAACCAGATAATAAGTCTGTAAATATATGTTTTTACAATCCGATTTTAATCAAAACATTTAACAGCAAATATGATAGCAGCCAATTCGGCTTGAAAAACCGAATTGTAAGGTTGAAGTCTAATTCTGCTGTAGTCTGTTTCTGTACCAAACAAGTAAACCACATATGCTATACATTGTCATACTCGAACCATCAGTGTATATATCCAATTCTCCTAGGCAAACATTTGGTCTCTTTTAGTCCACTGCTTTTTTTAATGCAGGATGTATACTGTTAATATTAACCCTTAAGTACAGATGTTCATTGTCTGTTACGTAAACGCAGAGGTTAGGTTAGGTTATTCAATTATGGCAAAGCACACTAGGGCTATCTGCCTAAAGGTAGGGATGCTTTCGTGGAGGACTTTTTAAGGGAAACTGGCTCGTATACACGTTACATATGGGGAAAACCACGAAAACGCCCATGCAGGCCAGCCCTTTCGCGGTATTCAAACCTCGGACCGAACTACCAGTGTTCAGCGTCTTTACCGCTCGGCCGCTGGTGGTCCTGTAAACACAGAGGAGGGTTCTCCCGCGCTCTATTTTATACATTTTAAAAAAAAAATTTTTTAAATAATGTACTCTTGTTATTATATAAGCATTAATACACTTGATATTGAAGTTATATTGCAGTGATTATTTCTTTTTAGAATTCTAAAATGAATGCATTAAAAATTAATTTTTAAATCGCGTATGAAAAAGTACGGAACGCTTAATGAAATAAATTTAAAAAAAACACTATTTACACGCAGATGCGTACAAACTAAACTATTTAATAAATTTTCAATCTACAGAATCTGGATTACATAAAATAATGCAAAAAAAAAAAAAGGATAATATATACAGAATATTAAAAAACTGCAGCACATTATTTTAAGCATCTTCGACACAATCTCTGCAAATTCTCTCGACGCACTCATTATCGGACTCTTGCAGCTGAAACATAGACTTTAAAAATTAGTTTTTTAAGTTTTTGTGTTTTCAACAAGAAATTTTATACATATACATATTATAACATCAGTTTATAAAATATAAGTTCAAAATTTCAATTTATTTTAAATTAAAAATTTTCAAAACAAATAATTAATTATTTTAATTAAAAATTTAAAATGCTCCTTGCGCTCTAATTTTCAATATTTTTTCCTAATTTTTCCTTTTAGTTGTAAGGACTTGACAAAAGTTTCTGTGTATCCGTAATTGAATAGGATGGATCAGAAATTTTTAGAAAGGATTTTTGTGAATTTATACCCAGTTTTCGTAAAAGTATCACCTTTTGTTATATATTATCACAAGTTTAAACTTCTTAATAATCTCCTATCCAAAAATGCATGCACAGATCTACTGTAACATATAACAAGATAGTAGTTTCTTTTAAATATCGTTCATTTTTAACTAAAAATATGTCGCATGGAGCATTTTCAAAACATGCAAAATTTAAAAAATTTTTTTTGAGAAAATCGGATTTAATACATGATCGTGAGAAACAGCAAATTGACTTTAAATATGAATTTGTAAACACTAGATAACATTTTCGCATCACTTAACTATTTTTAATCTCATAATATTAAATATGACAAAAATAAACAAATCGCAAATTGATATGTGATTCGAAGTTATAGGCAGAAACAATTTATGCATTCTATCCAATGAAACATTTAAAATTCACCCGCACTATATATTTTACCTTCATTTGTTATATATACATTTATCTTTTAATGCTTTACAATATTTTTTACTATTTCTGTGTTTTCCCAAGCAGTTAAACTTCTGTTTTTGCTTTGGTTCAATCGACGTTGATCACGTGTTTGTTTCCTCCTGTTCTACGCGTATAGCAGTTACATAACCAAAGTTAAATTCATAATTGTCAGTACTGACCTTTCAAACCATTTTTTTAGAAATAAAACACGTCTTTTGGGCAAATATATAAATTATAACATCAGTCAATAACTGTTGAAATACAATTTTTTTACATTTTCTCCAAAATTTAACGGGCAAAGTTTACGTTGTTTACACATTTTAAATGCTTGTAACTTCTTTAAAAATTAGAATATTTGAACTCGGTTTTTTTGTATACGGTGTAGTTACGTATATGGAATGTTACGAGAATAAAGAAACAAATTCAATATTTTGGTCGATTTTTAGCTATTTTAAAGTCCACCGTCTCCTTAAGTTGCATCTGGGTTAGAATAGATTCTGCTGGAAACTCCTAGCACTCTCTGAATACACATTTTTATTTCTCGGCTCAGAGTTGGCTTTTGAAGGCCTTCATTCCATATGTGGTTTCACTCATTCTGATGATAACACCATCAAAAAATCAGTTTTTTTTTTTCAATTTGGCACTATCTCTTATCAGGCAGCCCACCGGCGGCTAAGCGGTAAAGACGCTGAACACTGGTAGTTCGGTCCGAGGTTCGAATACCGCGAATGGGCTGGCTGCATGGGCGTTTTCGTGGTGTTCCCCATGTGTAAGGTGTATACGAGGCAGTTTCCCTTAGAAAGTCCTCCACGAAGGAATCCCTCCCTTTAGGCAGATAGCCCTCGTGTGCTTTGCCATAATTGAATAACCTAACCTCTTATCAGGCCAGCTGCTGAAATGACTCAAGCCATCTCCCTTTCATGCGAAAAAAAAGTAACGTGAGTAAGGTGAGGTCTATATGACCGCTGCCCAGTTTTTAAAAATTATTAAAAAAAAAAAAACTAACGGATAGAGTTTAATCAAAATATAAGAATAATTATATTTTATGTCAACTTGAAAGTACTGAAAAGGAGAAGAATGACTATGCAACTTATAAGTAGCATTGCAGTTCTAAAATATTGGCGCGGTCATACAGACTCCACTTCTGTGTTTAAGGGTTAAAGACAGAAAAACACGTATTATATGCAGTAAATAAAACCTCCGTAAGTACGGAGGTTAGAAGTATAGTTTCTCGTATTTCATACACGAAAAAGTACCATTGTATACTTCAAGTAACATTACTTATTCGGTGTTAACTCAAGTATATAACTGGGTTTCCAAGTATAGTAGCTTAGGAGTTAAAAAAACATTCTTTTTGAAATCTGTGGGAAATATTAAAGAACTGCAAACAATTAAAAAAAATTTTTTTTCAGTGATTAAATTAGTTAAAAGAGAAGAACTTAAAAATTTTCTTATTGAGTATAATTAATTAAATTGCTGGAATAAGAATAACTTAATGAAATCAAATTATTTTTTAGTTGAATCTTTAAGTCTATGAAATAAACATAACATTAAAAATTCATTTGCTAACAGCCGTTAAGGGGTGTTGGAAGCCAAAAATCTTCAAAAAATATTGATTTGGGATTTTTGCATTTTCAAATTCTCTACACTTTTAGCTTTCTAAAACTACTATACTTTAATCTCTATGAAAATTAGAACTTTAAAAAATCTAGTTTTATTTTATGATCTAATGCTTTGATCAATGAGGAATTTTACATAAAAACGCGTTTTTCTCCAAACGTGATTTTTTATACTCGATGTATCTTTTCTCAGGAACTACTGCTCCTAGCTACCTAAAATTTTTATGGCTTATTTATTATATTTTCTAATATTTACCGAAACGAGCTTTTTGTGATAAATTAAGATATAAAAATTTCACAATTTTTTTTGCGTGAGAAAAGTGCTAAATTTTACTATGCCTAATAAAATAGTCTATAAATTAGTCTAAAATTCAAAATGCTTCAAAAGCTGATTTCAGTATAATCAGATAGGTGTACGTTAATTACACAAAAAATTTCAAGAATATATCTACAGCAGATTTTGAGAAAAGGTACATCGAAAATGGCCAATTTAACATTGTCGGTATAGGGGGTTCTGACACCCCTGAAGAAATAATTTTTTATGTTAAGTGTTTTCACCAGGGAACGATCTACATTCGGCGGCCGAGCGGCAACGTCGCTAACACTGGTAGTTACACTCGGAGTTTCATGGCAACGGGACTACTGTAAAATACTAGATAAAATATTGCAATTAAAAGATATGCATTTATTGCCGTCAAAGAGGAGAAAAAAAGTCTTTAAATATGGTTCAAAGAGGCTAAGAACGAAGTTTTTCAAAGGGATTTATGATTGTTATTGGCTTTTCATATAACAACAAATAAAAATTAAAGAGAGTGCAGAAAATGTCAAATGTTCCTAATATTATTAGGAATATATTTTATGCCCAATTTTCAAATGACGAATACCTTCTCTTTATCCATCAGCAGAGCTAAATCAAGACAAATCAAGCGGCCGCGCGTTGAAATCCACTCTTAATTTCCTGGAAGAAATGGGTATCAAGATCCTAACCTTCCCTCGTTTCCTTACTGTATCTTCTAACATATTATCCATGGACTTTTGCGCTTCTGGACTTTTAAAACACGGATTGTCCACACGTGGACCTCCAATCCTACAACCCGTCCTTTGGACTTTGGAAAGCTGTTCAAAAGGAATGGGATAAAATATTCTTTCGATACTATAAAAGTCTTGGAAATTACGTTATAGAAAGAATAGTGAGGAATACGGGTTATTAAGTAGAGCATTTAAAACACAAAAATATTAGGTAAAATATTTCTGTAAATACAATGAAATCGTCTGAGAAATTGTGCGTACAGTTTGTGTATTTCGTCATCATCCACCCTCTCTGTGTATGATTAAAACCAGAATAGAATTTTTTTACATTATTTCCAACACTTCACTTTATTTCCCATTCGCGAAAGATCTTTTTCGGCGCAGCCTGAAAAGCGACGTTACCGCCAATCGCCAAGTTTCAAGCAAATCCTAGCAAACCTGGTGGAAACTTCCTTTGTGACATGCTGTCGGTCTTCACGAACACAGGAAAACGGACGGACCGAGTTCCGTTTCAGTTTCTATCCCACCAAATCGAGCTTCTGTGCAGCACACAGATTGGAATAGAATGGATGAAAAGAGTGCTTCAATAGATCCCTCTTGTTGCCGCATAAAGGGATGGGGGGAGGATGAAAAGGTATGACTGTGGTCGGAAAATAAAATATGAAAAGGAAAAAGCGCGAAAGTAGGGGGAGATTCTTCTAAGGCTAGTCGTTCTATTTCGTCCTCGGATTTATATACCAACACATGTGAAGAAATATTGTTAATATAATATTTTTATTATTTTACAAATGCCAAACACTAGCGCTTAAGCCATGAGTTCACGGGCTGTCCAGTACATTTTAACAATGTCCTCATACCGAGAAAGCACAACATATTTACCTAAATGTTAAAAAATCATAGGCTGATTGGAATCACATAAAATACAGTTTGGAGAATCCACCACTCCAGATCTGTAGAGGTGGTCTCGCAAACAGTCATGTCCGATCAGACATCTAAATAGAGCCACCGCTGTCTTTCTTGGAAAACTGGGAATAAAAATTGTCTCTTCCCCCAGAATCTGCAGAGGTGGTCTCGCAAACAGGCATGTCCGGTCAGATGTCTAAATAGAGCGTCTTTCTTCGAAAACTGGGAATTAAAGTTGTCTCTTCTCCCTGAATCCTCCAACTCTTACCCAAAGCACGTCGAATCATATCTGCTTAAGAATTTTCTTAAGAGTCAGGCTAACAAACAATTTAGTCGTACGAAACGAGAGTGGTCGATTAATGAAAGTTTCTTTCTTAGCCAAAGTCAGCTTTTCCATTTCCCATAATCCCACAGTTGTTAATATAATATAAACTTTGTAAAATTTTATGGTTCATTTGCGAGCACAGAACCTTTTTCATTGGAGTTTTGAATTTTCTCACACAACATCCTTCAAAAAGTATGCTTCTTTTAAAATTGTGGATTTTAAAACACGGATCTTTTCAAATAGTAGATTATTAATTATATCAATTATGAATATTTGCCTAATGGAAAGAATGATTCCATGGCGGAAGTTTTAATGGAAACTGATTCGCATTCCGTCACACATTGAAAAACCACGAAACCGTTTAAGCAGCCAGAATTTTCGGTTAGGTCGAATTATCCAGCGTTTAATAGTGTCACCAAGCAGTAGCAGTGATGATTTTCGTTTTAGAGCAATACACGTCAAATAATTTTCTCTAGAAATTAACTACTAGATATATTTAGGGAGAAAAAATAGTCTTTATCCCAGCTCATTTACCGTCTCACTTTCAACCAGCTCATTTAGACTTTGGTGAAATTTACTTAAACGTAAGAAATATATATCTTTTACATCAGAATTTAGGTAAACAAAGAAAGAAATAGAAATGGCATACTTTAAAGGTTTTTGTTAGGCGAAATGAAGATTACCCAGAATGGGCTATTAGTCTCGAAACGGGGTTAGGTCAATTTAAGGGGTGTTGGAACCCCCTATACAGACAATGTTAAATTGGCCATTTTCGATGTACTTTTTCTCAAAATCTGCTGTAGATATACTCTTGAAATATTTTGTGTAATTAACGTACACCTATCTGATTATATTGAAATGAGCTTTTGAAACATTTTGAATTTTAGACTAATTTATAGACTATTTTATTAGGCATAGTAAAATTTACACGCAAAAAAATTTGTGAAATTTTTTTATCTTAATTTATCACAAAAAGCTCTTTTAGTAAATATTAGAAAATATAATAAATAAGCCATAAAAATTTTAGGTACCTGGGAGCAGTAGTTCCCGAGAAAAGGTACATCGAGTGTAAAAAAAATCACGTTTGGAGAAAAACGCGTTTTTACGTAAAATTCCTCATTTATCAAAGCATTAGATGATAAAATAAAACTAGATTTTTTAAAGTTCTTATTTTCGTAGAGATTAAAGTATAGTATTTTTAGAAAGCTAAAAGTGTAGAGAATTTGAAAATGCAAAAGTCCCAAATCACCAGTTTTTGAACGTTTTTGGCTTCCAACACCCCTTAAATGTCTGAATCACTTTTGAAACTGTTACCACTAATTACTCTGTCACTTCTAAAGAAATTAAATTGGGAACAATCTGCATGTATGCATGTACGTATGTATGCTTCTCGCACTGTGAAAAAACAAAGGTACTTAGAGTCATCCAATTTTGAATAACGTAGTCCTGCACCCGAGCATGGGCACTTGAAAGCCCGGATTTTGAATTTCAAATTTTATATTTCATATTTTATATAACTTTTATGAATTTTTGATTAACGATTAGCGATTTGAAAGCGAGCGGTAACAACACTACAGATTAAAACATTTGTTATCTCCAGCGCTAGACTGTCTACCGGGAATTCTAAAGATACGCTTTTGTTAAATATTTTGTGATTTTGCTATTCAACTGAATTTTATGTGGAGTAAGTGCGAAGAACGTGATATTTATTAAATAAAATTATTAAGACATGGATATTTCCAAGCAGTTTATGCATTTTCTTTATACTTTTTGTTTTGTTTTTAGAAATGGAAAATATAAGGTGAAATTACTAAAGATTCAAATAAGAACTAAATCGGTTGCTAAATTAGCAGTGATATAAAAGTTAAAAATAAATGAATAAATAAAATAGAAACAGAGATAAAACTGAAAATAGAAACAGGGGTAAGAAAGAGATAAACAGAGTAAAGACTTTAAAAAATAGAAAAATGTATGTCAACACTTAGCACTGCATCGGGAAATCGAAACACATGTTGCTTTTGAAATTTTTGTAATTTTGCTGTTGAATTGTGTACGGTGTAAATGAGAAGAAAGTTTTGCTTAATAATAAAGCTTTAAAAAAATGTATTAGCAGGCGTGAATGCAGCAGGATACTGCGACGGCAGTGAGAGCGTAGAGAAACGTTAACATCGGGCAACGTTAAGATCTGAAACCTTTCAGATTTTTTTTTTTTTAATGTTTTTGTTGATTTTCAAATTAGGCATTTAGATTAACAAAGAAGGAAATAGAAATGACACTCTTTTCATTGGCAGTGCTTATTTTTTGAAAACAAGAGCAACCTGTTTAGTTTAACGGCGCATATCTATCTTTCCGTAGAAAATTATTTGGCGCGTGTTGTATTATGACGTAAAGGATCCCGAAACTTTTGTATAGAACCGGAATCATATTAAAAGTGAAAATAAGTTTTCCTTGCATTAAAAAATGACATCTCTCTCACTTTTTGTGAAGTATGAAAGGAGACATGCTTTACCATGAAAGCGCTCCTTTATAGTTATTATATATCAGTGGCAGACTCTTGCCTATCAAGTACAATATCAACTCCCCAATATTTACCAATATTCTTCACGCGACTACAATAATTTCGAATGACGCTCTCTCGTGCTTATGAATACAGAAGCCAAGTTGCTGCGCGCTGGAGAATTCTAATGGCACAATCGGCAATCCCCCAGCACAAAAGGGGTTGTACGGGTAACACTCCTGGCGCATATAACTTCGAACAGAAAGCTCGACAATGGAACAGCAAGCCTAAGCCTTTTCAGGCCCCAATAGCTGGATTTGGATCCGGGAGATCAACAATGGCGGCTTTGGGGAATGAATGGAGGCAAATTCAGTCCGTTGTGCGGTGAAGTAGGCTGGGTTGGATCTTTTACCAGCGAAGCGTTTGTACTCATTTAGGTGGCAGTTTAGCTATTGAGTGCACGCCCAAGAATACACCGACACTCTTAATTTGGTGTACTGCCCTTTATTAAGTGGATTACGAAGGCGAAAGAGACATATATTGAATTTGTTTAGTATTACGGGGCATTTCTTTTCAAAAGACATCCGAAGTTCAAAAATACCTATGTTTCCGAATGTCGTGGAATTTATGATTTATATAGCAAAGCTATTCGCTTGTTTCGTTAGGTAAATCCCTCTTCGTAGGCTCGCATTGAAGAAAGACAAAATTATTAGGAAATAGATGCTAGAAAACCTGTTTAGGAAAAATAGAAACATATTTATAACACAAATTTAGAGAACTACTGATGCAGGAACACTGAGAATAGAAACGCAAAAATATTCATGGCACAGAACGTAGATCCGTATCGAAGAGTAAACTTCGCAGGCGAGGTGCATTCAATTCCATTTTTATTTTAATTGATATTTGTGGCCACAATGGTACTCTAATCCTGCCTATTCAAGAACATTTACAGAGGCTGTTCGCATATTTTTTAGACGATGTATATTGTATTCGCAAAACTAAATTACATACAATTCTTGTGTTTTAAATGTTCTATTTGACATCCCTTATTCTGAACTATCTTTCGACACCGCAATTTCCAGGATAATAATGCCTTTTGAAGTGTCAGAAGAGGTATTCTATTCCATTCCTCCCCAACAGCTTTCCGGAGTCCTGTTAGGGTTTTGGGACAACGTTCGGATAATGCAGTTTTTAAAAGTCCGAAAGCACAAAAATCCATAGGTGACACATCGGGAGATTGAGTAGGGATATTATTGAAGGGTATGGCCTCGATACCAGTTTTTTGTTCCATTTCTTTTAGGAAATTTACAGTGGATTTTGATGTTTGACTGCTAGGTTTGTCCCGATGGAGTCTCACAGACTGATGGCACTGCGGGTAAAGCGATGGTATTTCATTCAGAAAAATTGCCGATAAAATAGGTTCCCGATAGTATTTGGAGTTAATCTTGACATTTTTTTTACACTCTCTTTATTTTTAACTTGCCATTATAAGAAAAACCAGCAACGATCTTGAATCCCTTAGAAAAACTTTCTTTCGATTCTTTGAACCATGTACTTAAATTTTTTTCCTGCCCTTTTATGACAATAAATGGCTCTTTTTTGTTACAATCATTTAAATACACCCATGCTTCATCTATAGTGACAATTGTTTTCCATTTTTCTTTGGATAAGTGTTTCTCATATAGAATTCTGCAGCGTGTCCCGCGTCGAGCGATATGCTTTGGAAGAAGACGATGCACATTGCGTTTTTTCGCTTTCTTAAGATTTAAATCGACGTTTATCATTTTGTTTACAGTGGACGCCGAGCATTTTATAATTTTGAAGCTGTTCTTTGACTAGGGGGATTTTCTTTTAACATTAAACAACGTACCTTTGCAATAGTCGAAGATGTCCGTTTTTTCCTCGGATACTTTTTTGGAATTTTTGTCTCACTGGAGTCTCCAATTTGACGTTTTTTTCCTTTCTTGTTGATGATATTACCTATCGACGCTTTAGATATCACAAAACTATGACTCTTGACTCTCCCATCGTTTTTGGATAACGGAGTATGCATCTTTCTCTTCGGAAAGAGCGTCAATGTAGCCTTGGAACCACTGCTTTGTTAAATTTGCCATTTTGAATAAAAACAAAACTTTCGAGCCACACACGATCATTTTGACTTTTAAAAACATAGTACAATTGCAATTACTTCTTTTGCAGCAAACGAATTTTTATTACCGCTTACCAAAATCGTCTAAAAAATGTGCGAACAGCCTCTGTACATTTTTGAATATTGTTGCGACAGAAAGAGAGCATAGCGTCCAAACCTCAACGAAGGTAGAAGCTAAGGAAGCATTTAACCATGTATGGTGGTCTTTTAATAAAAAGGTTTTGGTTTAAGTTAGAAAGGTTTCAGTTTTCGAAATTTTGAGTTCTGGTTCCGAATTAGGTACGTCATTAGCGTTACTCAAGACATGCAAGATGGATTGGTCTACAAATGACGCAGTCCAGAAAAGTTATTACGATTTTTAGAATAGCGATGAAGAATTAAAGGGTTTAATGCTAGTTTGAATTATAATGATCTACATTTATATATATATATATATATATAATGAAAATATATATATAACGCCTTTCTCCTGCATTTCGCCTTCAGGAATGTTAGCCATTTTTACAGTGCCTCGCAGACTACAAGTTTTTTATGGATCCGTTTTATAATTTATATCGTTTACAGCATTTAATTAGTTTTTACAGTATAATTAGTTTTTAATTACTCCAGTTCCAAAAATAATAACGATTTTAATGTAGTTTTCTTTTTTCCGAAATGAGTGTTTCTTTAGCTTTTTACGTTATTCAGATCCGCTCTTTTCCAGTGGTGTTTATAAGACTCAATCGTACCTTTTCATAATTGGTAAAAAAGAACAACGTTTTCGAATATACTTGCGTGCAACTTTTCTAGGTTTTTCTTTCCGTGTATTATGTTTCCATACTTTTTGCAACTCAATTTAGTTCGATTTTGGATTTACTATTATTCTTTGCTCGTATCTTATCTCGTTCATTTGCTCCCTTTGGCAGCTGAGGACGATGGTTCCGTAGAAATCATCGAAACTAGTCCTGTACAAATTTGTAAATATTGTTGAGACATTTGGTATTTTTTTTAAGCGGGAGAGATGAGAAAAATGAGCAATGTCCTTGCCAGAACTCGAACCACGGACCTTTCGAATACGCGCCGAGCGTACTGCCCACTACACCGCGAAGACTTGCCAAGAAGGTGGAAGAAATACCTTACAACATAATGCTGATTTTTGTGGTTTGACTGGTTCTTTCCGAAACTAATAATTCTACTTGTCAACCAGAATGCGACTGGGCCAAAATTTCCCTCGAATCCGATCACACGACAACGTGTGAACACATGTAAGGTCTGCATAAGACAATTTTTGTCCTCCGTATTTGGTTCCACAGTTCAAGTCTGCAGGAGCTCAGTGGGGATTGAGCATTAGCGCTGGACTTGGACAACAAAAGTAATCACTTTTAATGCTTTTGTGGGAATAAAACATTTTACCCGCTTTCATATATTTATTGCACTACCAAATTGGCATGTGGGTGAATCAAAAATTTGATTCGTACATCACATGACTTGCTTGTACAGAATATTAAATTATAAGCATTTTGCATTTCATTTAAACTTACTGGATTGAAGGAAATCTACTTCGTCGATAGCACAAAAACCATAATAGAATACATGCACTCTTTAAAATTCACTATATTTGTTTACCACAGCGACGCTCTGGCGCTAGCTTCACTTAACAGCGTTACATCTCATTCTTTGTATAACTCATCAGAATGCACAAAGATTATGTATATTACCTGGAGAATTAGCTAATCGTTGCTACGTGTTCTATTCAAATACTATAATAAATCTAAAACTATGTGTAAAAGAAATTAAACAAACAAAAAAAGAAACAGTTTTTCACAGACGATTTAGTATTTCTCATTCAACTAATTCAGATCTCACTTCGCGACAAGGCAAAAATACATAAAAACTGAAAATATCTATATTAAAAGTTACGAAGTAAATCTTAATACTTATTGCCCCGAATAAATTCCAGAATGGATTAAGCATGATTCGATAGCGCATAAGCCACAATAAAATAAATGCACTCTTTAAAATTCACTATATTTGTTTATCATAGCGACAGTCTGGCGCTAGGTCACTTAACAGCGCTACATCTCATTCATTTTAGAACTCAGAATGCACAGGAATTATGTATAACATCTGACGAGTTATCTAATCGTTGCCACATATTGTATTCAAATACTATAAGATATCTAAAACGATGTACAAAAGAAATTAAACAAACTAAAAAAAGAAACAGTTTTACAGAGACGATTCAGTATTTCTCCTTCAATGAGTTCAGATCTCAGTTCGCGACAAAGAAATAACACATAAAAACTCAAAATATCTATATTAAAAATTACGAAGCTAATCTTAAACACTTACTTCCTCGAATAAATTCCGGAATGGATTAAGTTTCAAATGTAAACAAATATGGTGTCTATGGTAAAAATAATTAAGCATAGCCGCATTTAAACAACCTTTAAATTGTTGATAATTCTACAAATATTGCATGCAGATTACTAAAGGCATAAAAACCTTAACCCTAAGATAAGAACAACATAATTCAATCATTTTTTAAAGCATAAAATCCACAATTTACCAACACATAAGAATAAAAAAAAATGAGCTCACTGAGCCGAGTAACAGAGTGAATATAAATATACATAAATTTATATACTTTTTGTGCGGCCGATTGCAATCAAAACAGGAGGTGCACATCTACATGTTATAGTAGTCCTATATACAAAATTTCAACGTTCTGAGGCTACTCGTTTTTGAGTTAGGCGAGATACATACACACATACGTACGCACAGTTGCTATGAAAAAATCTCTTCAGAATCCATTTTAAATCAATTTTGTAATTTTTTTGGGGGGGGGGGAAAGGAGTCCTTTATTCTGTTTTTACGTACGAATGTCACTCAAAAACATCGTTAAATTGCATATTTTGCATTCGAGCGGTTAAAATAGATATTTTCGTTGAAATATGGTACCCGAAATTCTTCGTGGTTACAATACTTTCTTTACTTCGTACAAACGGGCTGGCTGCATGGGCGTTTTCGTGGTTTTCCCTATGTGTAACGTGTATACGAGCCAGTTTCCCTTAGAAAGTCCTCCACGGAGGCATCCTTCCCTTTAGGCAGATAGCCCTCGTGTGCTTTGCCATAGTTGAATAACCTAACCTAACCTTTACTTCGTACAAGTAGAAAGGGGGGGTCTATTTATTATCGAAAATGAAGAGGAAAAACAGACAAATCTTGCTGGTTTATGATTGCTGCAGGATAGTCTTACAGTGGGAAATTAAAAACAAAAAGAGTGGGAAAATATAATTTTTACCAACATATAAGAATAAAAAAACTGAGCCGAGTAATAGAGTGGATATTTATATATACATAAATTTATATACTTTTGGTGCGGCCGATTGCAACGAAAATAGGAGGTGCACATCTAGATGTTATAGCAGTCCTATATACAAAATTTCAACATTCTGACGCTGCTCATTTTAGAGTTATGCGAGATACACACATAGATACGTACGTACGTATGCACTTGGGGGGATAAGAGTCCTTTATTGTGTTCTTACCTACGAATGTCACTTAAAAACATCGTTAAATTGCATTCGATAGCTGTCAAAATAGATATTTTCGTTGAAATATGATACACGAAAGTTTTCGGGACTACAATATTTCCTTTTTACTTCGTACAAGGAAGTAAAAAGCGTTAAATTAGCGTAAAATATATTTATATAAAGATTGCGTACCCCATGGGGGCTGGTTTTTGAGAAATTTTATGCAGACTGTGAGCTTCTTCATGTTTTGAAGGTCGAGCGTGGCAAGTTTCATAAAGATCGGAATTATAAACTGCACGCTTTTTATAAAAGACAAATAAATAAACTAACATTCTTTTATATATAGAGAGAGATTGATTAAAAGCATGACTGCTTATTAAATGTTGGAGATGAATGCGAACTTTATTGGCATGTATTGTAACTCCCGCTTTCGTTCAATAGCACTTTAAATTCCAACAAAGCCGCTTTCCATCGGTCGTCGAAAGCACACATGAAAAAAAAAAAAAAAAGGCGCTCTTTAGGCCTTTATAAAGCCTTGTAAAAAGTGAATTGCAGCTGCCTTGTCAACGTTCCCTTCCCTCTGTGTGAGAAACCAGTTATGTTTACAAGAAGAGGCTTAGTTCACATATGGCTACATTTTCCAAAGGAGCTAGAGGGGGGAGGGATGTATTTAAGAAATTTTTTATGAAAATAAAAAGGGGGAGGGAGAGAAAGTACGGATTCGAAGTTGACAACGTAGTACAATAAGATGAGACTGATCCTTAACTAGGACCATAGCCATGAAAAGGCCACTGATGCAGTGAGTAACATTGTGCGAGGTGAAAAGAGAGCTAAACAGCGTTTTCAATCATGAAAATGTATTCAACTATTGTTGCCATTTTCACGCTTCGTACTTATAGCCGGTGACTCTTTAGCTTCTTCTTCTTGGTCTTCAGTACAACAATAAACACGCAATAAACAGTGCATACACAATAAAGAGTGTAGCGTTAATTTCAGTTTTTAGTACGGATAATATTAAAAGATGAAGAATTTCACGATTACGAAGACGTTTTAAGGTACGGGCAACACGCCAAATCATTTTCCCTAAAAAGTGTTGGGTGCTACGGGTTCGTAATAGATTGAATGCACAAGTCTGATAATAGGTTAATAAAATTTATTTTTGTCAAAAGAAATATTTCAGAACTCTGGAATTTTCCACAGAAATATTCATATAAGTCACAGATCAATCAATATAATCAACAGTTACACTTCAAAACTACTAAAAACGTTAAACACAACGCAATGCAAAACGCATCTAAAGATGAAGCTAACTGAGCTTTATCTCAGTTCACGCGGAACTACAATTCGTAACAAATACTAAGCAACTGAACTCAGATGCTCTCCCCTGTGGAACGGTGTTTGCTACACCCGGGTGCCTGAGTCCTAAGCTCTACCCCATGTAGAATAATTTGGGATTACGAAAGATGATGGAGTTAACCTAATCAAATCAGTATAAAATTATATATATATTCATAATGAAAGTAATTAAAAGTAAATTAATAAGCCCAAGACTTGCGTTAAAGCTGCAAAGTAATAATTTACTATAAATTATAAAAAGAAAACTCTCCATATTACATCTCCAAGCAACGGAAATTCAATTTAAAAACATCATTGAAAAGGTATTTTTCAGAATTTAAAAAAATATATAGATTTTCCAGTCGTCCTTGTTTTAAACACAGTTAAGGAAAAACTATTTCGCAAAAATGCCAAAATCAAAAGTAAACGTTTTAAGTATTGAAAACCAGTTATTGTTATTGATAGCAGATTAATCGACTTATCGAGGGGATAAACCAATCTACCATCCAGTAACTGTATTTCTACAGAATACTAAGTTTTCATTTGGAATAACTTTTAAAGAAAATTTTATTTTTAAACTTATTTTCCGGTAAAAATTCTAATACTATTTAACAGATATAAAGTTAAAAGTTTATGCGGCCTACTGCGATACCGAAGGGCCAGAGCTCGAATCCCCGGAGAAAGCGCGGATAAATGTATAGAGGCATGGGGGGCATTCTAAATACATGGCGAGTCGAAAGTCCTCTCGAGAGGTTGCTGGTAGGAAAAGACGGGTGGAAAAAACTCGGCAATGTCCCTCACGAAGCTGTCCATCAAAACTGGGGCTGATCAGAATGGGGAAGTTGTACTGCATGATACTGAAAGCTTTAGACAACAACAGGTGCAATCTTCGCGATTACTTTCGCGGGTTTGTTCTGATGTTAGGATAGTCAAGTGAGATAAGTCATAACAACACAAGACGTATCATTTTTTTCATGTGTTTTCATATGCGTTTTACGTGTTTTTTAGACTCCGTTCACTTTAGAGTCGGTCCACAGGTACAAATTACTTGTTTTTTTAAGCTTTATTGCTTATTATATTATATATATCATAATTCTGATGATATATATATTATATTATATCATCATTCTGATGATATAATTAAAAAAATTATCCTGGCTTGTATGGATTCAAAATTCATATATGTTTTTTTTTTTATTTGCACGTTTTGTTTTTTTGGGCATTTTTGGGTTCGCTCAAGGTATATTTTTATGGTTTTTACTTTTTTGTACGAAGCAAAGAGAGTATTGTAATCGGGCATTATATTTCAACAGAAATATCCATTTTGACTGTTCCCGAATCCCTTTGGATGACTTTCTGACATGATGTTCCTACATAGGGGCAGAATAAAGAACTGTTCTTACTTCCTTGTACGAAGTAAAAAGGAAGTATTGTAATCGCGAAAAATTTCGGGTATCATACTTCAACGAAATTATCTATTTTGACCGCTATCGAATGCAATTTAACGATGCTTTTGAGTGACAATCGTACGTAAGAACATAATAAAGGACTCTTTTTTCCTCCCAAATATTATAAAACTGATTTAAAAATGGATTCTGAAGAGATTTTTTTCGCGGATTGTGTGCGTACGTATGTATGCATGTATCTCGCATAACTCAAAAACGAGTAGCCTCAGAACATTGAAATTTTGTATATAGGAGTGCTATAACATGCAGATGTGCACCTCCTATTTTGGTCGCACTAAACGTATATAAATTTATGTATAAATATATATATATATCCATTTTGTTACTCGGCTCAGTGAGCTCAGTATTTTATACTTATACGTTTGTAAATTGTGTATTTTCTGCTTTAAAAATAATTGAATTATGCTGTTCTCATCTTCCGGTTAAGGGTTTTATGCCTCTAGTAAATCTGCATGCAAGATTTGTAGAATTGTCAAGAATTTAAAAGTTGTTTAAGTGCGGCTAAGCCTAATCATTTTTCTCATGGCGGACATATTTGTTTACGTGTGAAACTTAGGAGAATATGGGACTTGTTGCCAATCTAGAGAAACTAAGCTTCGCAACAACAAAGATAACGCCTTCTTTTATTATTGCGAATTAAATCATGCTTAATCCATTCCGGAATTTATTCGAGGAAATAAATATTTTAAGAGTTCCTTCGTAATTTTTAGTATATATATTTTGAGTTTTTATAAGTATTTTTGCTCCTGTCGCGAAGTAAGAACTGAATTAATTGAATGAAAAATACTGAATCGCCCGTGAAAAATTGTTTCTTTCTATCTTTCTTTTTAATTTCTTTTACACATCGTTTTAGATTTATTATAGTCTTTGAATAGAACGTGTGGCAACGATTAGGTAATTCTCCAGATGATACACATAACCTTTGTGCTTTCTGAGGAGTTATAAAATGAATGAGATGTAACGCTGTTAAGTGAAGCTAGCGCCAGAGTGTCGCTGTGGTAAATAAGAATAGTGAATTTTAAAGAGCGTATTGAAAAGAAAATTACATAAAAACACTCGTAAAAAGATAGAAACTTTAAAAAGCTGTACAAAAAATATTAAAAAATGTTATTTAAGTTAATATTATGAAAAACGCGCGAATTAGGCCTATAAACAATGACACCCATTCTTTTATCCTACCTTAAGTTTTGTTGCTTGTTTATCATTGCCCGACCTTTATTTTCGCAATCAATATACAGGGTGTTTATAAAATCCAGGACCCATTTTGATGTTGAATAACTCATAAAATATTGTAATTCTGACTTTTACGTCAGTGTTTGACATTCTTCTCCTGTAAACGTTGTCCTTTACAAATCCCCAAAGGAAAAAGTCCAGCGGCGTTATATTAGGTTCATTATGGATTTCGTTTCTATGAGCCACCATAAAATCTGTACTTTCTCTTGTGGTGTATGCATTCTCCTTAATATCCGGTCGAATAAAACATCACATACAAAAGTGCTAGAACAAACACATCAAAAGTAAACATAACATTGCAATAGTTGCCAAAAACAAAAGAGAGAAAAATGCAATTAATAAGCAGACGATATTTAGACTGGAAAATGAAATTATCTGAAATTAACGACACGCGCAGACGATATTTACAAAAGTAAATATATTCAAACCTGAAAAGGTAAATATATAAGTTATTTAATCCATAAATGTCATAAGTTTGTTTATATCTTATGAGTTATTAAACATCAAAATGGGTTCCTTTATAAACACCCTGTATTTTCAAGTACAGAAGTGTTTTAAGTAACGAAAATATTCATGTTATGGCAATACCAAATTAAAAAAAAAATTAATTTTAACAAACAGCGAAATCTGTCTTTTAATGGGATCTCCCGATTCCATACTTGTATTTGAGAAAGGTTTATACTCGTTATGAAAAAAATTAAATTATGAGAAGTTTGACTTCCTTATGACAAAAATTGACAGCGATATTTAATTTCAAAATTTGCAATTTTTGATGTGATTTTCAGATTGCCTCGATGCATCAATTAATTAAGTCGGAATAACTCGAGGAAATAAGTGTAAATGAAGCGAAAGAAAATGTGTACAATTTAACAGGCCGTACAAGGCTAGCCACGTGGTGATATAATAATCCACATCTTTACTTTTCTAAAAGCGTTATGCATTGATTACAAAAGCATTTTTTAACGTTATTCAAACAGAAATGCAAATAAGACTACCTGAATATGAAAATCTAGGATCTGGCAATAAGTTATTTGTTTCTCATGTTTTTATTCTATATATTTGTTATCTGATTAATTTTCGTAATAGGAAAGTTCCAGAATTTTGTTTGAAGAAAGTCTTTTCCTTTTTCAGCAAGCTGATTAGCTTCTCCAGTGCAGTGGGAAGTTGGCCCCCGCAGGTATATGAGAAAAGGGTAGAGAAATGTCCAGGTGTTCATAAAGGTTCCTCCCTCGTCACCCCTCAGGAAGCTTTACCCCTACACTGGTCATTGTGGGCACAAATGGGCCACCCCCTCTTGCAATCATTCTTTTTGTATAGCTGTTATTCTCTGTCACTTGAGAAAAGAGGCGAGTCCTTTGGGAATCGGTAGCTCTTCTTTGCCACCAAGGCTTCTCTTTTGTCACAAAGAAGCCTGTCTGTCGCTAATGGCGTGGACTTAATTGTAGATCTGTTTCTCGGAAGTTGCTTTTTTTCAAATGGCGCGTGCTGCCACCAATGGAGACTTTTGTTCAAGGTGAAATGTAGGATGGGTAAGATATTGTAAGGAGACAGTAGAAGGGTCTAATGCTATGATTAACTGAATCAGCAGTTCTTTCAATGGCTGCTTATCCAAGGAAATCCTTGTAGGAGATGGAAATTACCTATCTCAAATGGGACAACTTTCAAGTAAATGAGAACGAAAAGTCAAAATAATTACTTTTCCTTTGTGAGTTAATGTGTTCAAGGGAAACGCCGGCTCATTTATAGGATAATTAACACGACCATTGTTAATTTCACCACAAATGAAACGTGGTTTTAGAATGATATGTTCAAATTACCGTATGACTGGGGCTTGATTTACAACACTGAGGGCCCGGGGCCAAACTTGGTACAGTGAACCTCTTTGTAGGTTTTTGAACCCAGTAGATATAACAAATAGAAATTGTATTTCATGTAAAGAATTTCATATAAAGCAAATAATGTGAAGTTTTAAAGGGTGAAATAGTTTGATGGCACTGAAAACATACATCCACGCATAATATACCTAATCAATATACCGTGTTTATTCGCGTAATAGTCATACTTTTTTTGCCAATTTTTCATTGTGAAAGTCTAGCTTTTGAAGAACTTTTCCGGGGCGAAACGGAGGTGCGACTATTTTGCGCGAGTAAATATGGTATATGAGAAACTTTCTGTAAAAATTTATGATGAATTTCCATTTAGAGCTGTGATGACAGAACCGTCATCTAATTCATATTTGACGTAGAACATGAATCAGACAATTTTTCATAAACCCTGCGTATGTAAATAATTTGTAAATGATTACATCCTGAAAACGAGCTTTTCAGTAACAACAACAATTGTTAATGGTTTTTATGCACAGTTTAGCTTGCATTTCATACTAAAATCTTTCAAATTTCTATATCAATATGTATCTTTCATATTTTTAGTTAGTGAAACTGTGCTGACATTCTTTGGGAGATGTTTTCCAGTGTTTAAAATTATCATTAATAAATAAATTAATTATTAATTATCATTTATATTCAAACAGCCGAGGATAAATGTGATTAATTAATTATTAATTATCATTTATATTCAAACAGCCGAGGATAAATGTGATTACATATACTTTTATATAATTTATTTCTATCAGTCAAACTTAATGGTATGCTTTTATGCTTTTCATGCTTCTTTATATTCTTAATGGTAACCTTTTTATGCTTCTTTTATATTTTTTCAGAAATGTACGTACATAGAGCACTTGTTTCCATTAAATGTGCAATGCTCATTAGCATGGCGTTTCTTAATAACTAGATACGAATAATTTTCTTTGGTAAGGGCACAAACATAACCTTCCATCCATTGCTTCTTAACAGAGCCATTTTCATGAAAACAAAACTGTAAAGTAGCAGACTATAATTTGAACTTTCAAAAATATAATTATAGTTCAAAAAACTTTCCAAGCAGATTTTTTTTTTTTTTTTTT
>KK112918.1:222992-246526 GCA_000611955.2 Stegodyphus mimosarum | reverse complement strand
GAAAAAAAAAAAAAAAAAAAAAAAATCTTTAACGCGCGAGACCGTGTATCAGAAATTCTAGAGATATGTTCATTTTAAAATTATTTCGCGATATTGCGGTTGAACTGAGTTTTATGGTTTAATAGCGAAGATCATGATATTTAATAAATAAAGGTAACACGCAAAACGTTAAAAAAAAGCCCCCTTGGGCCTAATGTAAAATCTGAAAGATTTCAGTATTTTAAGTGCTCCGCTATTTGGGACTACACGGAATTAAGCTGCATTCATTTCAAAACAATGAATCATTAATTAATGACGTAGTAGTGTTAATAGTATCTATCGGAAAGCACACGAAGGCTATCTGCCTAAAAGGAGGGATGCCTTCGTGGAGGACTTTCTAAGGGAAACTGGCTCGTATACACGTTACACATGAGGAAAACCACGAAAACGCCCATGCAGCCAGCCCGTTCGCGGGATTCGAACCTCGGATCGAACTACCAGTGTTCAGCGTCTTTACCGCTCGGCCGCTGGTGGGCTCATTAATTAATAACGAATTTATTCCATTAAGGCTTTATGTTTATTAAATAGCTAAATTTTGTTTAGTTAACAGCTACAAATATTTCGGCTATAATTTTCTGTAACGCGGTGACTTTTCTTAAATTCCTCATTTGTTATTTCACTTTGCAGAATATTTCAGTAGATGGCGGTAACGTACAGCAATGGAACACTTTTAATGTTTCCGAAAATTTAGTCGAGATTTAAGTTGCGCTCTTTTCAGAACGATGCAAAATTAAAGAGTAATTAACCTATTCTTTTCTCAGTTTCCTTAATTAAGTGATAAAACTGTTTTGCCATAATTAGCAGCTGCCAGAGTTTTGTGTGAGCAATTTCTTGTAAAATGGATAATTTTTTAACTCAAGACATATATCTGCACACTTAGAATTTACAACGCACTAATAAACACTATACAAAATTATTATATTTCAAGCGTAGTTTTAACCAGTTAGTAAGTAGTTAAACAAATCTTACAACTCATTCCAATTAAATTGGGAACTTACAAATGTCTTTAGTGCTTACAAATATCAACGCAACCACCTTGCGCAAATTGGCGATTTTTTGCAGATGAAAGGTAAAATTACTTATCGGGTGTAAGTCGGTGGTTTTCGCGTCTTTTCTTTTTAGAAAGATTCCCAAACTATCGATGTTTAACGTAAGTCCTTAAGCATTATCAACATATGAAAAGAAAATGTACTTCAGTAATTAAAATACAAATTTCAATTATTAAATAAGGATTACGCGATACATTAAAAAAAAGCGCTTACATTCTTCCTTCAGATCTTTCCGTAATTTTTTTATGCTATTCTTCTCCTCAAGTACACAGCGATCTGTTTTCGCTTAAAAAAAAGTCACAGAATTACTCAGTCTCGGCTTGGAAATTTGGCAACAGTGACTAATTTCCTCGTTGCTTCGCTTAGAAAAATTTCAGAAAAATTCTGTACTCTACCGAAATTTTACAACAGTAGCAGTAACAACACTGTACGGGGGAAGGGGGGAGAAGATCGAAAATCTTAAGTTATGCTGTTTTTAAATATTTTGGGATTTTGCCGTTGATTCGGATGCACCAAGAAAGTGTTATTTAATAAATAAAGTCAACACACAAAACGGTTATAATAAAAAGGGGGAAAAATGCTTTGCGAAACCATCTTTGTAAGAAAACTGAATGAAAACCTATACTCATATGATGTGAATATTGATGAGTATTGATGAACCAAGAAAAGACTGAGGGAGGGAGAGGGAGACAAAAAAGTGTATGCCAATCTTCTCTGCATCGGGAATTCTAAATGTATGTTGTTATGCTGCTTGCAATTTTTTTTTTAAATATCTCTGTTGAATTGTGTATGGTGTAAGTGAGAAGAAAATTATGTGTAATAATAATAAAGATAAAAAGACAAAAAAAAGTATTCGTAGAATTAAATGTAACAGCAGATTGGTAGACAGCGAGCTCAGCGAGAGTTTAAAACGTCTCAACACACCCCTATGGGCGACCGTTAAAATCTGAAAGCTTTCAGTTTTTTACTCCAGAGGGACTTTGTCCCTGAAGGACTATTGTTTTCGTTTCAGAGTTTTGCGTCGGCAACATTCAATGTCGGTTCACTTTTCAAAGTGTTGCCACCAAATATTGCAGCCCTGTATTATATTTAAAGAAATTAAATAATGAAGAACATGAATGCATGAATACATGAACATTTCTCGCATTGTGAAGAAACAACGGTATCTAGAACCATCGTAAAACTTTTACGAATTATTGGTTAACAAACCAAACGATTTCAAAGTGAGCCATGGCAACGTTGTACAGAAAAACATTTATCTCCAGCGCGTGAGAATGTGTATTGGAAATTCTAAAGATATGCCCAATTTGTAAAAATATTTTCTGATATTACTCTTGAACTGAATTTTATGGTTTAGGTGGGAAGAACATGATATTTCTAAAGATATGCCTTTATTTTAATAAATAAAGGTAACACACATAACGTTAAAAAAATTCGCCTTTGGGTGTAATTTAAAATTTGAAGGCTTTCAGAATTTTTTTTATTATATATGGATTGAGTACATCATTTATTACAAGATATATATTCTAAAATAAAATATGTTGCCGATAGGGTCTTTTTTTTCTTTTTAATTCTGTATTTATAACAAACATCACATATAACTTTAAATCATCTAACGTTCATGCATAATGAATTATAAGCGTCGTCATATTATGCGCCAGTGGCAATATGTTGAATTGAATGCTATTAATCTACAGAAACTTCTGCTGCAAAAATAATCCTATTTTAAAATTTCTTGAATTAATAGCTCTGATTTAATCAGTTTTAACATTCTGGTACATAGCCTATCCTTACAAATCGACTGTTCACTTTAGAAAATTTAAAATTTAGAGCTCAAGTCCGAAGAAGCTTTGAAAATTGCTTAAATCTGTGGAGCGAACAAAAGAAAACTGAGGAATGAACTGAGAGAAAATTTTAAAAAGCAGAAAAATATCTGTTAACACTTAACGCTGCAACGGGAATTCTAAACGTATACTGCTTTTAAAATATTTGTAATTTTGTGGTTGAATTGTGTATGGCGTAAGTGTGATGAAAAAGATGCTTAATAATAAAACCAAAAAAATAGTAATAATAATAATAATAATAATAATAATAAATCGGAAAGGTTTCAGATTTTAAATTACGTCCAAAGAGGCGTTTTTCTTAACGTTTTGTGTGTTAACTTTATTTATTAAATATCATGTTCCTCGCACTTAAACCATAAAATTCAGTTCAATAGCAATATCGAAAATAATTTTAAAAATCTTTAGAATTTCCGATACACAGTTCCGCGCGCTAGAGATAAAAAGGTGTTTTTTTTCCCGTAGAGTGTTGCCATTGTTCGCTTTGAAATCGTTTGAGTTTGTTCATCAAAAATTCGTCAAAGTTTTGTAAAGTATGAATTAGATAATAAAACAAATTCGGGCTTTCAGATGCGCATATTCGAGTGAAAACGTAAGTTATTGAAAATTGGATGGCTTTGGGTAACCGTTGTTTTATCACATTTGGGGGAATATGCGTACATTTATGCAGATTCTTCATTATGTTAATTTCTTTAAATATAATGCAGAGCTGCAATATTTGGTGGCAACAGTTTGAAAAGTGATTAAGACTTTTAATGTTTCCGACGCAAAATCGCAAAACGAAAACAATAGTGCTTCGGGGACAAAGCTACTTTAGATTTAAAAAAAAAAAAAGTAAGAAGCAAAAAAACCTTAACTAACCCTTTTAGACGAGAGTTAAAATCTGAAACCTTTTAGATATCTTCATAATTGTTTTAATTATTTAGAAAATAAAAATATTAAATGTCTTTTAATCATACTTACAAAACACTTTTATAAGTTTAAAACTGGAATTATTAAATTATTATATCTCTTATTACAATTACTTTTTTATTAAATTTCATTTATAACGCCAATTTCGTTGACAGAGATTATTGCGCTCCTGGTGAGTGTTTCCATTTTACAACATTTAAAATTCCGCTTTGCAACTCTACTCTGTCTTCCTTTGCCAGATTTTCTTTTGAACTTCCCCGTTTATTTCTTCATTTTGACCCACGAGTGCTTTTTCGGACAAACATCGGCGTCCCAGTTGCGTCTCGACCTGTTTGGCTCTTCTTTTTGACATCGCGATTTTAAACTTATTCTGGTTTCGAATAGAACATAATAGTTGCGACGGATAATAAATTACGTTAATTAGTTATGACAGATAATCATTTTTTAATTCCTACTTTTTACCCATACATAATATACGCCATACAGAGCATCTGCCAATTGTATTTCCTTAAATATAAGATCCTAGAAGTGAAAATTTAAGAAAATAATTTCTCAGCGCTACAGATGAAAGGATTTTGAGGAATAACAAGTAATTAAAAACTAATTTAATTTCATTTTTTAATATGAATGTCAGTTATTAAATTGTTATTTCTTTAATGAGGTAAAAAATATTCCTTAGCTACACACGCCATCTGAAAAGCATCACCGGAGCCAATTTTTTTTTAACAAATTTCTGCAAATTTTCCAAACGATAATTGATAATACAAAGAGTGTTTACACATTTTTAGAACAAATTCTGGGCCGTTTAACTAACGTTTAAATCACGAAGAATTGTTTTTTTTTAATGCTGGATCTGATAACATATTTTCTGGATTGTAAGTTTCCCTCGTGATCTCTGTGATAGAAGAGTTTTTGTAAGATTTCCATGGGTATTGGTTTCAGTTACTGTTTTACTACTTTCCAGAGTTTATCAATCGTGATGAGTTTGCGGTTAGAAAGACCTCTTTTCAAAAGACTAGAGGCATAATTTTTCCCAGAGGAAACATCAGGGGACTTGTCAGGAATACATTGAAGAGGTGTATATGCAATAGTTGCATCAATCAATGCGGTGGTTCTTTTCGAAAAATGACTTGTTGCTTTGTCTTGATGAAGTGTCCCTCTTTGAAAGTCATTGGATAAAGAAGTGGAATTTCTTCTGTAAAAATGGAACGTAAAACTTTCTCTTAGCAGTGTGTTGAGTTGACTTTATTATATCTTCCCACTCTTTTTACTTTTAATTTCCCACGGTAAGACTACCCTGCAACAATCATAAACCAGCCAAATTTGTGTGTTTTTCCTTTTCGTTCCGATAACACACTCATATCCACAAATTAAGGATAATTCGGAGTCACGCAGAAATCGAATTCTAAAATAAATATATCACCTGTAAAATCACTCCACACATCTTCAAGAATCATATGCAAATTTCAGGAAGTAACCAGATGACACCGATGGTAAGTCACAATGACGAGAGTGTAAGAGAGTGATATATAAGGAATACAGGCAAAGAAGTAAAATTGTTCGCAGGCGCTTTATAAGCATTTCAGTGCAATAACCGAATAGTTACGACACAAAGGATGCATTTGGATGATTTTTTACGTGGTAGAATGATCGGCCGTCTGGAATGTCGGCGTAACCAAATGGAAGTATCAGACGAACTTGGAATTGCCCAGAGTGTCATCTCCAGGCTTTGGCAACGATTCCAAGATGATGGCAATGTGAGTAGACGTTACAGCACACGTCGCCCCAGAGTTACAACGCCGAATGAGGGCCGGTATTTGGCAGTTACTGACAAAAGAAACAGGAGGAGCACAGCCTCAGACCTGTCTCGTCAGCTCTTTCCAGCCGCTGGTACGACAATTTCAAGGCAGACGCTTAGGGAAGATTGGTCTATATGCTCCTAGACCTGTCAGATGCGTTCCACTTACTGCAACTCACTGTCGCCTGCGGTTAGCATGGAGTAGAGAGCATGCATTGTGGACACCGCAACAGTGGGCTTGTGTGATATTTTCCAAGGAGTACAGGTTTAGCTTGCAGACTGATTCTCGACGGACTTTCATGTGGAGAGCTCCAGGTACCCGTTACCACCAAGAAAACATCTTTGAACGACACCGTTACGGTGGTGCAGAAGTGCTCGCTTGGGTGGAATTATTCTGGGTTCCAGAACTGACCCGCATGTTCAAATTGGAACCATGACGAGCCAAATCTATCGGGACGTCATTTTCGAACAACATGTACGTTTGTTTCGGGGCGCCGTGGGCGCAGAATTTGTGTTTATGGATGACAACGTCCGTCCTCACCGTCCAAACATCGTAAGCGAATACTTTCAATCGGAGGATATCACCCGTATGGACTGGCCTGCATTCTCACTGAACTTGAATTCAGTAGAGCACGTGTGGGACATGCTTGGTCGACGAGTTGCAGCCCGTCAATCTCCTCCTACATGTCTACCGGAACCGAGGAGAGCATTGCTTTTGAGTGGTGTAATATCCCCCAAGATCAGATCGATCATTTGATACTCAGCATGCCTAGGCGTTGTACGGATTTTTATTGCATCGTCTGGGAGACATACAATGTATTAACACTCATACCAACCATGTAATATTGGTTTTTTGTAAATAGGTATTTTTTGTAATTTGTTCCAGGGAGAAAAAATCGCTAATTCGTTTAATAATATCAAACATATAACATCTTTTTTTGCTCTTTACCTTTTGTTTAATAAATAAGCTTTACAAATAAGTCAAATTTGTTTTGCTTCTGACTCTTCCTTTGCCTGATTTTGCATTATCTTAATTTATGAACATGAGTGTAATTACTTATATATAATAAAGGGCTCTAATATTTGGTGGCAAGAATCTGAAAAGTGAAACGCCGTTTTATAGTGAAACGCCACAAAATGCCAAAACGAAATTAATAGCCCTTTTGGACTAACGCCCTTTGGGCTAATAATTTAAGCTTCCAAAAGTTCTCACCACCACACACAGCAAAAAAGAGGAAAAAAGAAAGGAGAAAAAAAGCAATATTAATGACGTAAGATATTGAGTTATAAATGAGTGCGAGTGTTCAAGTTACATTTAGAAGCAAATTTGCAGGAAACCACAGGATGTTCCTAATGATGTCTGTACAGTTTCAGCTGAAATTTCACTAAATGGAAATTATTCCTTGTGACAGCAAGATAGGATCGTTATAAAGAAATCATTTGTAGCATTGTATTATCATCTATCTAATCTATCTATCTATCCGAGGTTTCTCATATGCCCATTAAAAATATTTCTCGGAAATGCTGAAAGGTAATCTTTTACATTGAATCGATAATCCAAAAATAATACAAGCACCCAACAGAAGACCTAACTCATTATTTTATAAGTAATTCAATCTACTCTGCTGATGACGTTCAAAATATCGTATTGAGCAAGGCACCTTGTTTTTTCCATTTTTATGAACATTGCTGTATTTGTTATTTTATTCTGAGAGTTACAAGTTTTTTTCCTCCTTTTTTTTATCATGAAAATAATGATTAGTATTATCATTAATTTTCTCTCTGAAATTATATTTATACAAATAACGTTAAAATTTAATAGAATGGTCTGATTTCTTTTTCTTTCTAGCCAAAAGGGCAATTTGCCCAGAAGGGCTATGAATTTCGTTTTGGCATTTTGGGTCTTTATCTACAAATCGGCGTTTCGCTTTTCAAACTGTTGCCACAAATATTAGAGCCGTGCATTTTAATTAAAGAAATTAAATAATTAAGAATCTGCCTGAATGTATGGATGTTTCTTGCACTGTGAAAAAACAACGGTACCTGCCGACATCCAATTTTGAATAACGTAGTCCTCCACTCGAATATGGGCATCTGGAAGCCCAAATTTGGAATTGCTTTTATAACCTATTTCCTATTTTGTAAAACGTTAAGGAGTTTTTGATTAAGAAAGTGAACGATTTCAAAGCCAGCAATGGCACCAGTGTGTCAGGACTAAGTGTTCGGTGCATATTCTTGGCAAACATGTTCGTGAATTAAACTGAGTCCTGAACTTGAACAGGGAGCTGAATGCAGCTATGTTCTGTGGTAGGAAACTGTGGTTAAATGGTAGAAGAACTGCACTTTAGAGGGATTTAAAATCCTCTTTTATTAAACCACAATTATTTACAGTCACTTCCCACCTCGGGAGGGATACAGAAAATAATGACCGCACTTGGGTCTAAACTGAACAATCAAATAATTTAAACTAAAGCTAAATAAAAATTAAATGGTCGTTGCTCACAGAGCTATGAACGCGAGGTTGGCCTCTATGCTAAATGGTGCGTAGCAAGATTTAACTAATACTAACGCACTTCGAATTACTCAATAAGTAATAGCGTAACAGCGCTAAGGCTTAGAATTTAAATACTAGCTGGTCAGGCGAACGTCGAACAGAGTAACAGTGGTCTGAGACTAAAAGCTCTCTCACATTGAGAGGTTCCTACTTCTCGTTTAAATTGGCTCCACTTCAAATTGACATAAAGCTGAAACGCTCGCTTATTCTAACGGAAAGTTGAAATGAGAACAGACAGAAAAAGGCACATTAAAATAAAACTTTGTTAGTTTAACTAAAACCTTACAAGTGAACGGGAAAGAAAAAAAAAAGTTTTTACCTCTAGCGCGCAAGACTGTGTATCGGAAATTCTAAAGATACGTTCTTTTAAAATTATTTTGTAATATTGCTGTTGAACTATATTTTATGGTTAAAATGCGAAGACTATGATATTTAATAAATAAAGGTAACACACAAAACGTTAAAAAAACGCCAAAATGTAAATTCACACATATGTTATGAAATTTTAATAAAATAAATTAAAAAACTTTTAATTTTTTGCAGGTATGCTTAGAAATACATCTACTTTAAGATGATGTTAAAAATTTTATAGATTATGATACAAAAAATGTTTTCGTAAAATTTATATAAAAATATTTAAAAATAGAAATTTGAAAAATAAATCATAAAAATTCTGGAATTATGTTTGGATGAAGCCTAAATTTCGAATTCTGGAAGAAGGAATCAAGTTAAGTGTAATAAAGAAAGAGATATTAATAAATATTTTTCAAATTCAATTAACATGAAGGAGCTAAAATTTTGAGGATTAATTTTTTAAAAACTACTCTCGCGATTTTTACAAAACTTGGCAGTCTTGGACAGTTTGAGTCGTAGAATCGAAATATGGGAAAAAAATTGTCATATCTTTTCAGAAAAAGTTCATTTTGTGTCGAAATATCTACATTTGAACAATGCTATATATAAATTTCATACCTGTCCTAAGTGGCGCTTTCAAGATATGAAAAATGCAATTTTAATTTCGTCAATCGGCCCGGTAGAACGGGAGATATAGAACTGTCCCCCCCTTTTTTTTTTTGCAGTGTACATTCGTTTGAATTACCACCCGAGGTGATACTAATCTTGATCCTCATATTTTGTCGGAATCACTTTTGTGATTGGATCACTTTTCGAATAATAGAATGTTGCCGTCAGATATTACCGCCATGTATTATTTTTATAGACGTAATATAGCGAATATGAGAAAGTTATACCAACCTATTTCACTTAACATTTTACATCGAGAATTCTGAAGGATATGCTGTTTTTAAATATTTTGTGATTTTGCTATCGAATTTTATGTGGCTAAATGAGAAGAAAGTGATTTTTTAATAAATAAAGCTAAAAAATCAAAAAGTCAATAATAAAATTCCAGATAAAGTGTCAGGACTGAGTGTTCGGTGCATATTCTTGACGAACATCTTCGTGTAAATTTTAAGTCCTGATCTTGAACAGGGAGCTGAATGCAGCTATGTTTTGTCTTAGAATACTGTGATTAAGAGGTAGAAGAAGTAAGAAGAATTTAAAACCCGTTTTTTATACGTAAGAAGGATTTAAAATCCTCTTTTATTAAACCACAATTATTTACAGCCACTTCCCAACTCGGGAGGGATACAGAAAATAATGACCGCCACTTGGGTCAAAACTGAACAATCAAATTAATTTAAACTAAAGCTAAATAGAAATTAAATCGTCGTTGCTCACAGAGCTATGAACGCGAGGTTGGCCTCTAAACTAAATGGTGCGTAGCAAGATTTAACTAATACTAACGCACTTAGAATTACTTCAATAAGTAATAGCGTAACAGCGCTACGGCTTAGAATTTAAATACTAGCTGGTCAGGCGAACGTCGAATAGAGTAACAGTGATCTGAGACTAAAAGCTGTCCCACACTGAGAGGTTCCTACCTACGGTTTAAATAGAACTTGGCTCCACTTCAAATTAGCATAAAGCTGAAACGCGCGCTTATTCTAACGACAAGTTGAAACGAGAACAGATAGAAAATGGCAAATTAAAATAAAACTTTGTTAGTTTGACTAAAACCCAACAAAAGTTTTAAGGTTTATCCTAAGTTTATAACAGTTACTTTAAGTTTGTCACACTTTCCTGTCTCTCCTAATTTCAGCTTACAATTTCCTACCAGAAAGCATTTTCAGAAACGTGTTTAATGCAAATGAGTAAGAGTAGTATTTAATTCGAAGTTTCACTGACTTCGTTACAGAGCCAGAGTTTCTGACTGGAGCGGATTTGCTTTTGGGCTACGTTTCTCTCTAAGCTGTTACTACGCTCGGCTGTACTTTAGGCCCTGGATAGCTTCGCCTACTTAATTGTGATTTAGGGCCAACTACTTAGAATCCCGATAGCTTCGGCTATATCTTTTTAGCTAAGCTTTAATTCTTATTACTTTGAGTTCAAGCCCAAGTGGAGGCTTTGTTGTACGCTCTGAAATAGAGCCGACAGTGTTGATTCTTATTTTGAGAAATAAAGGATAATTAACTCTTCTTAAATCTTACGTCTCTGTTCACATACTCAAGCGATTATTCGCTTACCGGTGCAATAGGTTCCCAACATTGACAGCTAAATAAAAGGGTGGAACCCCCAAAGTTATGGAAATCATTTTACTAAGGAAACTGAACGTTTAGATATTAAACTGAGAAAAGAGGGAATATATATGGGAACACTTAATACTCCATCGGGAACTCTAAAGAAATGTTGCATTTAAAAATATTGGGATTTTGCTATTGAATTTGGTATGACTTAAGTGCGAAGAAAGCGATGTTTAATGACAAAGTTAAAAAGAAAGTGTTGTGTTAGCATGACGCATTCCAAGAGCAGATTGGGAAACAGCGAACTTAGCGAGGCAATTCTGAGTTGTTAACAATTGAGTTACAATTCCAAATAAATAGCCAAATAAATACGAAGTCCGTAACAATATATATGTTACTGTGAAAGACCGAAATTGGAGAATGTCGACTTTCACCGGAGAATGTCAACATTCACCAAATACGTCGGTGAAAGATCGAATATAACATTGCATTCTTGTACATTCGGACCCTCACCGGTGTATGTCGACCATCACAGATATGCTCCGGTGTAGGTCGAAAAGAGGGGCGACTGGCTGTTTCCTATAAATGCAGTCGTAAAAGCGAGGGCCTCTCGTGCAATTCAAAGTCTCGTAATAGTTTAAGTTGTTGCCATTAATCAGATTCGAATCACATAATTTAGTAAGTTTTTTACGACTATTATTTTATTTTCTCATTGACTACGTACTGTATAATTAAGTAAGTTTTTTAACTTCTATTATTTTCCTTTCTCATTTTGAATGTATTGTGTGTTTTAAGTACTTGTGTGTTTTTTCGCGACTGAATTGACGGAGAAGAAAATATAATATTCTCATATATTCAACATTCACCATTAGTACATGGTGAATGTCGACATTCACTGGTGTAAGTCAGAAATAAGAGTATTTGGAAAATATTTCGGACATACACAAAGCGACTATGTGAATGTTGACGTTCACCGGTGAAAGTCGACATTCTCCAGATTTCGGTGTTTCACCGTAACGTATATAAAAGGAAGAGTCTGTCTGTGTGTGTGTCTTTCGTTCGTGCGGCGCGTAAGCTGATAGACCCAGGGCTACGAAATTTGGTACATAGTGTGCATCCAGACAAGAGCCAGTGCATCTCGAAGCGATTTTTTTCAAAATTCGAATGAGATTTTTCTTTTTATTTTACGTTTTTTGATGAAATCGCATCAAATCGATAATTCTCTCTCATTATATCACCAACAATGGCTGCATGCCATTGTTGCATGTTGTCCAGAAATCCGCAATGCTTGGGACCAGAGGTTGTGTGGATTTCAGGACAGAAAAGCCAATTCATAATATTCGGACTAAAAGTGCAAAACAAATATGGCATATTAGATACATTTACTTAAATTATTATGCACAATAATATACATTATTACATTATTTTATTATATGCTTTAAATTATTATATGTATACATCTATATATTATTCATTTATATTAGTGATTACAGGAATATTTTAAAGCACTAAGGACATATGCAATAGAGACGTGTAAAAATAAGGGATACTAGTAAAGCATAAAATATTTCATTTTTTTTTACTTGTTTCAAACATTTTTCTGATAGAGGTTTTAGGTGCTCCAGAGTGAGTTTTTTTTTTTTGTAAATTCTACAGGGTCATAATCTCTTGCTCTGTTGTTCTAAATATTTTAGGTATTTTTCGCCATGTTCCAAACCCTCATTAAAAGATATTTTCTCACTCCTATCAAATGCATTATCTGTGTCGGTGTCGGAATCGTTTTCTTGCTGTGCGACTTCGAAACAGAGCCAATGATTTCATCATCGATTATCCGATATGCCGGTGTTGTCTCATCTGAACACATCATCCACACTGAAAACCTCTTCTGGGCTAAGATCTTTTTTCTGCCACTAACACAGAATGATTATTATTCGGTAATTATGACGTCATTATTGGATAAATATTTTTTCTTCGGTATTTCATTCTCCATTCTGCGGTTTCTGGAACCTATAAATTCAATGTTTATATTTTGAGAGGCAGTGCGGATTTCAGGTCGGCGGATTTTTGGTATTTGACTGTATATCGCTGTTGCCATTGTTTGTTGCTGATATCAGCACTGTTGCCACTCGGAAAAATTAGGGGTATAATTCTGTGAAGTTTTTAAATTTACTGTTTCTCTCGGATACTGGACGTTCGTCGAGAGAAGGCAACGGGAAGTTGGTTAATTTATTTATTAGGATAATTAATATTTGTGTGAAGGGATATTGGTTATTTCACTGTAATTTTTTTATATGTAATAAATACATTTTAAAAAAAATACATTTTGATACATTTTGAAGTTTGAAATTTGTGTTTTATTTATTTATTCATTTTGATAAAGCTGTTCTGCAGAGTAAAATTCTGTGCAATTTTAAAATTTAATGTTTGGTGTTCCCTTTAAACATTTTCCCCGTACATTTAAAAGTCAGACGAAGGCTGGCCTCCTAGCCGCTAGTAGAAAATAAAAAACTAATCTAATACCAACTGAAATAAAACCAGCAGAAGCTGCACAGAATTAACTAACAGAGTTGCCTCTTATTAAAGATCATCGGCGGATAATAGGAGGCACGGCCGAATAGTAATGCGATTAGACCTTTAGCAACAACATGGCCGGAAGGCAGAACGCGCTCTTCTAACGCTCTAATGGGCTGTTCTAGTGAAGTGACCTAGAAGCCAATTTAAATACTTGTTTCTTCCTCATTTACATAAAACGTAATCCTAAAAGCTCATTCTGGCAGGGAATCGTAGGTGGGAAACAAGAAAGCAAAGTTCAAAAATAATATTAGCTATTAGAAGATTAAAATAAACCCATACAGGTTGTATTTTAGAAATGGTTCTAGTTCTTTTTAAAACTCAGAAGATTATTAACGAACTGAAAGCAAAAAAGTAATTTATTATAGATATAAGAGAATGAGTATATATATATATAGAATGAGTATTCCCCTATAATTTTATATTACGGATAATAAAAGCGTGGGGTGCGCTTGATAAATTTATAATAATGCTGCGTGCGTACGGGCTCGTAAAGGATTGAATGCACACAGAACCGATGACAGAATGCTAAAATTTATTTTCCTAAAAGAAAAAATTTACAGTTCTGGAGCTTTCCACGAAAGTACTCGTACAGCTCTTCTCAATATCACAGAGCACAAACAATTGCTGCATTTCAAACTACTGAAAACGTTAAACACAACGCAATGCAAAGCGCATTAAAAGGCGAAGCTGTCACCCAGATCTCTCAGTACTCCGGTCTCTTAGCTCTGAACTAAAAAACTGAGAACAGCACATTCTCTGGGCTTATATAGTTTTCCTCCAGCCGCCGAGAAATCTCTAGTAACTTCCATTTCTCGAAATTACTGGAGTTAAAGTTATAAGGTATTTCTCCCGCCTTCTTCGCATGCCTGCGTGGTGTAGTGGTCTGCATGCTCGATGCGTAACCGAGAGATCCGTGGTTCGATTCCCGAAGAAGGCGTTGCTCATTTTTCATGTCTCCTGCTCCGAAATAACCTAATGTCTCTACACTGGCGCCCGAACTAAAAAGGTGGTGGATGATGATTCTCCACCACCGTCATTTGGCCACTGAGTCCCCAAAACCCCAGTCGCCCTTTAAAAGGGGGAGTATATAAGGTATTTCTCCCGCCTTCTTCCCATGCCTTCGTGGTGTAGTGGTCTGCATGCTCGACGCGTAACCGAGAGGTCCGTGGTTCGATTCCCGGCGAAGGCGTTGCTCATTTTTCCTGTCTCCTGCTCCGAAATAACCTAATGTCTCCACAAAGTTGCATATAAGGGCCGGATACGGTGACTGTTGTATTTGAAATCAATTACGGTTATTCAATTACAATATCTATTACTGTTGTACAGGAATAGGACCAAATGTCGCCAAATGCTCGCCAAATTTGGCGATGGAGAGAAAAATTAGTTTCCAAAGCATGGCTAGCTTGGCGATATTTCCCCAATTCAGAGAGATAGAAATTTAATTCAATGTTAAATAGTTCGCGTAGCTTTATTTTTCCGACAGAGCTTCACGTTTTAACTCATTCCGTGTTACATTATAGAGAAGATGCTACAGTTTCATATATAATTTCACTAAAATTATTTACATATATATGAAATTCGTAGCAGTAATAATAGCATATATTTTTGTCTATGCAATTCGATTACTGCATTTCGTTTTTATTATACACGATATAAAATTGTAAATGAATTTGTAAGCAGAATTTGTAAGGTTTTAGTTAAACTAACAAAGTTTTATTTTAATTTAAATCTTTCTATTTCTTCTCAGTTTCAACTTCCCGTCAGAAGAAGCGCGCGTTTTCAGCGTATGCTAATTTGAAGTACAGCCAAGTACTATTTAAACCAGATCTAGAAACCTCTTAGTGTGAGAGAGCTTTTAGTCTCAGATCACGGTCATTCTGTTCGACGTTCGCCTGACCAGCTAGCAGCTAAAATTATAAGCCATAGTGCTTACTACGTGATTGCATATTGAAATAAATTGAAGTGCGCTAGTATTAGTATTTCTTGCTATGCACCATTTAGTTAGAGGCCAAACTCCGCGATTAGCTCTGTGAGCAAAGTTTAATTAAATTTCTATTCAGTAGTATAAATTATAAATTTATCTGATTGTTAATTTAGGCCCAAGTGTGGTCTTTTACTTTCTGTATCCCTCCCGAGTTGGGAAGTAATTTGTAAATAATATTGATTTAATAAAAGAGGATTTTAAATCCCTTCCAAGTGCAGTTATTATACCACGTATATCATAGTATCTACAACCAGAACAAAGCTGTATTCAGCTCCCTGTTCCAGATCAGGACTTAAGGACTTTAAGGAGTTACTTTAAGATGTCTGCCAAGAACATGCACAGAACATGCACAGTCCTACACTGGCGCCCGAACTAAAAAGGTGGGGGATGATGATTCTCCACACCGCGATTTCGCGATTAGGTCCCTAAAACCCCAGTCGCCCTTTAAAAGGGGGAGTATATAAGGTATTTCTCCCACCTTCTTCGCATGCCTTCGTGGTGTAGTGGTCTGCATGCTCGACGCGTAACCGAGAGGTCCGTGGTTCGATTCCCGGCGAAGCCGCTGCTCATTTTTCATGTCTCCTGCTTCGAAATAACCTAATGTCTCTACAAATTATTTACTCTCTTCTTTTGAGACTCTGGATAAAATATTCTCCTTTTATCTCAGTAATTATTTCATGAGTTTTGAATAAACGTTTATTTTATAAAAACTCTTTTTTCTACGACTTCATTTTTTTATTTTCAGCCTCAGCGTCACCTTATCCATAAAATTGATGAATTGAAAAAATCGTTGTTCAACAATTAAAAATCTTTCTTTTGCTTCCAACAATTGTATTACATCAAATAGTTAAATAAATCGAGTAATTTTTGAAAATTCGCCAAAAAGTCAGAAATTACACTGAGAATTTAATATAAACTTCATTTAAAATATTTCGTCCTCCCCCTTCCACCTGAAAGTGCAAGTAGTAAAATTCTGAGAGTTTTAGTTTGTTCGGTAAGTGATAGATATGTGCGAAAAATAATTTCAACATTAAATTTTTCAAAAATCTAAATCGAATCTTTACGAGCATTATGTTGGCAGCCACAATGGATATGCGTGCAAAATCTGAACTCGATTGATTATCAGAAAATAGTTTAAAAATCCATGGCAAAATTTTGACCACAGTAAGACACAGCAGCATGAACGAGCTAAATAAAAGCTTATATAAATGGAACGAATGGAGCAACAAAGCACAAAAAAGGAAAGGTTAATAGTTCAAGAATGAAAACTGCAGCACGGTAATCTTTTTTTATTCACGTATAAGCAAAAAATGCGAATATTTCTTTTCTTATGATGCAACTGAAACCGAGAAGTTACCTAACCTTGGCACAGATTTCGTCAGAACAGCTAGAAACGTTGCATTGAAATTTTAAAATCGAAATCTCAAAGACTGAGATTGTTATTGGTGGAGATGGCTATACTGTTTACTTTTAAAATAAAAAATAAAAGATTGTCCTTTCAAAATTAAAATTTCAAAAACGACAGTATAAAATCTAAAAATGTAGCGGTCACTTATGCTTTATTATTATTTTATTTATCGTCTGTTTTGTAGTTTGAAATCTTATAAAATTAATTAGTTCTAAACTTTTCTTTCTTCTAGTAATATTGCCTTCCGCCTAATTTGTAACAGTTATTGTCAGCTCAAAACGTGACATATTCTTCCAGACTAATAGCCCTTCTAGGTTAAAAATTAAAAATTAAGTAATAAAATTCTTTAAAATTAAAAAAAAAAATCTGAAAGGTTTCACATTTTAAATTACGTCCAAAGGGACGTTTTTTAAACATTTTGTATGTTACTTTTATTTATTGAATATCATGTTCTTCGCATTTAAACCACAAAATTCAGTTAAAGAACAATATCGCAAAATCATTTTAAACTGAGCCTATGTTTAGAATTTCCTACACACAGTCTCACGCGCTGCAGATAAAAATGTTTTTTTATTCTGTATAACGTTGCCATAGCCCGCTTCGAAATCCTCGAGTTTGTTCATCAAAAATTCGTTAAAGTTTTACAAAATATGAAGTCGTTCATAAAACAAATTCCAAATTTGGGCTTCCAGAAGCCCATATTCGCAGCAGGATGACGGCATTCGAAATTCGATGGCTTTAGGTACCGTTGTTTTATCACCATGCGAGAAACATACATACACATATGCACATTCTTCCTTATTTAATTTCTTTAAATATAATACAGGACTGCAATATTTTGTGGCAACAGTTTGAAAAGTGATACAGACTTTTAATGTTTCCGACGCAAAATCGCAAAACGAAAACAATAGTCCTTCAGGGACAAAGCCCCTTTGGACTAATAAACTTTAAAAATAGTGTTACAAATTTTGTATTTAGTTCGATATTTTTAATAGAATTATATTTAAAATTGTTTTATTTCACCACGCAAAACAACGCGTGACATATTTTAAGAGAAAGCTACGCCGGAAAAGTAAAACTATAAGAGCACGTGCATTTAACATTGAATAAAAGTTTATCTCCGTAACTGATATATAATTTGAATAAATGTAACTGACTACTGTGTTCGGTAACCGGAATTCTACTCTTCTTACTTTCCAGAAACTGCTAGAACTGTCTCGCGCGGCCGATTTAAAAAGCTATAAAAGCCGAAGAGAAACATCTCAGCTCAGTTGCTATTTTTAGTGGTTGTTTAGATAATTGTTGTTGTTGATTGTAGCGAATTGGCGGTGAGATCGGATTATCTTTCTCAACTGCGCTTTGGATTGCGTTCTATTTAACGTTTGAGTAGTTTAAAATATAGTTCAGAGGCGTAGCTAGGGTAATCAGCGCCCGGGGACAAGTGAAGATTTCGCGCCCCCCCCGTCTGCCAAAATGTAGTGAGGAACGGAAAAAAAAACTTAAAAAATAATAGCATTTTAATTGTTTAAAATAATAATAATTTGCTAATATGAAATGTTTTAAATTTTAAATAGTTTAAATTATTAAATATTTTAATTTTTAAAGCACTTTTAAGCGTATATTTTTGAGGTTTCGCTAAATTCACTAACTTAGAACGTAGTAAAATAATTAAGACAATAATGGTAGAACGAAAATATGATTATTCTAAAATATTTTTCAAATATAAATTTCGAAAACTTAAACATCATATTTGATATTATAATGTAATAACTTGAAAATGTATAATGACAGTTTAATGTGTAATGCTTCAAATGTAATTACTAATTTCAAAGAGAAATTTTCCTAGCTTTAGCTGCTGCAAATTTATCGATTAGTTCATCAAAATTTATACTCTGGGCTACCTGCTGTTCCACACTGAGCAAAGCTAAGGCAGACAGTCTTTCTTGTGCCATGGATAATCTCAGGTAGGACAAGATATGTTTTAGTTTACTAAAAGATCTTTCACAGCTGGCGATGGAGGTTCCAATAGTCAGTAAAATCTGAAGACCAACTCTCAGATTGGGAAATACATCTTCTCCGTACTGCACAATAAAGCGAAGCAGGTCCTCTGGGGTCGAAAGCTTAACATCAGCTCTTGTTTTGAATAGCATTCGGCAGTCCATTATTTCAGTATACATTTCCAAGCCATCCAAGTCTGTATCGTAAAAGTTTTCCATGGAAATGCAGCACTGTTTCAAGCTACTTTCGTTGCCTGTAGCCATTAGTCCGTTTACATCTAAAAGAAAGCCAAAATTAGAGTCTACTTTCTTTAAGCTGATGAATCTGTCTACCATTTCTATGTGTATTTTGTCCAGCATACTTTTCATCAATCGCAGCATTTCATTTTCTGCTGTGAGTCCTACATCATCTGCAATTTCTCCGGGCATTTTCTTCTTTTTTCTCTGTCGTCTTTCAGCTTGGATATCACAAGCATTACACAGTTCCTTGGCGTCTTCAAGAGATTTCATGCATATCTCATCTCTGTTTTGTAGGAGATACTCTTGTAAAGCCTGAATATCTCGAGCAGCATTGTGGAAATTCATAGAGGGGTCTTGAAGTCTTTTCTGGACCCTGTCAATCTTGGCAAGTACTGTATTCCAGAATCGAAGAAGAACAAAAAACTCAAAAGTTAAGATTCGATGCAACAATTGAATTGCATCACTTCTTGTATCTGCATTTTCGTCATGATCCTCTGCAATATTTTCAAATAATTCTACTAAAGTTTCGAGTTGATCATGTACCGGTTTAACAGCTTCTACTCTGGCACTCCAACGAGTTTCTGACTCCGACTTCAACGATACACCTAGAGCAGTTTTCAGTCTTTTCCATCGAAGAGTTGATCTTGAAAAATAAACATAGATAGCTTGTATCGTACTAAAAAACGTCACAGAAGCTACCTCATGACTAGCAGCATGAACCCCAACTAAATTAAGTGTATGATTATCACAGTTAACAAATATAGCTTTTGGGTTAATTGCTGTGAGTCTTTGTTGCACTCCTGACTTATAGCCGGACATCACAGGCGCATTGTCGTAACACTGTGATCGACAGTCTTTGAAAGCTAATTTGTCTTTTTCTAGTTGTTGTAATATTATACCTGCTATACTTGCTGCATCTTTTTTATGAGTTTGAATAAGTCCTAGGAAACACTCTTTTATTACCACAGTTTTTTCCTGAAAGTCAATATCTACATATCTAATAGTTTCCGACATTTGCTCTTGATTAGCAGCGTCAGGAGTTGAATCAAACAGTATACCATAGTATTTGGCACGTTGAATATTACACACAAGTTTTTCTCTAACTGCAGCTGCTAGAATCTGGATAAATTCATTTTGTATTTCTGGCGAAAGGTATGTAGTTGACCCTGGATTTTGCTGCACATACGAAACGTGGCCCTTCATAATTGGATCAAATTCTGCGATGAGCTTCAGAAGTTCTATTAAATTTCCAGCGTTTCTTTCACTCTCAGTGATACTTTCTCTGTGGCCTCTTAGGGCCATATTTTGTTTGGCTAAATGCAGTATGCAACACAACATCCTCTTAAGTATTTGTCGCCATTTTTCTTTCTCTGTAGCAATTTGATTTTGAAGCTGGGCATCTATTAAACTTTCTTTTTTCATCAGCCCCCTTTCCATTTCTTTCCAGGTTGTGAAAGAATTTCGGTGTCTTTGAGAATTCTCATGTGCAGTAACCTTTTCTGGTTTCTTCCAACTACTTAAACCACTTTCAGTTTCCAAAGAAGAACAGCTACTGACTGCATCTTTTGATGGAAAAAGTAGACACGAAAAACAGAATGCTGCTCTTTTTAAAGGAGAGTACACCAACCAAGATCTATTCACCATACCTCCTTTTCCTTTTCCTAACTGTTTGATAAACCATGCTGAGGTCATGGATCTGTTATTTTTTTGTGCAAAAGGCCCAACATTTTTCTGAAAATAAATCGACCCTTTCTCTACTATTTCTATACGAAGTGCATCTGGTACGATTGCTTTTCTGTTGCCTGGTCAAAATTCAGATATCCGAAGTCACGATGGTAAATCACATCAGCTATCGTTTCAATACCTTTTGGCTTGTCTTGTTGAGTTGGATCAGGTGCATCCTCGTCCGAATTTTCATCAGAATTTGACGAATATTTGCATTCCGTTTTATTCAAGTCTACTTCACTGCTGTCCCTCTCTTCTAAGTTTTCTTTCTAAGTTTTCCCACATCACTAACTCAGTGGTTCTCACATTTCTTAGAATTTTTAGTACAACATAAGAGTTTTAAGCACTTCAATTCCTGTATATAGGATAAATGAAAATGTTTCGTCATATAGATAAGTATAAGACATTATCCCTCTACAGCTCTATAAAATCAGTAAAGTTGAGGTATTATTAGCAAATTTTAGTTCAATCAGTCATTTGTGATCAGCTGCTCTTCAAAGAAAAATGTTTACATAAGAATTAAAATAACTATCCTCTCATTAATATCATACATTAAAGGAATAATTTTGTTAAGACAATAATTTTGTCTAACTGCACAACTAGGAATCAGTAACTCCCTGTGTAATAACATCTCTGAATAGCATATTTAATAAAATTGAGATTATTGCAAAAGAAAAAAAAAGTTTTATGTACAATTCTTAATTAGATAATTAATAATTGAACAAATTACCTTTAATTGAAATTTTCAGCTTAGATAAATAAATTTAAATACACAACTGCACATAGTGCATGAATTTTCAATGACATAAAAAGTTATTTTTCTCATTATAAATTATATAATATCCATAACTTTCAAAAAAGGGGGAAATTGCTTACCTATTCCAAACAAAAGTACACCGAGTAGAATTCAGTTAGAAAATGTAGAATTTCTTAGAACACTATCATAAAACAGTTTTTTTTTTGGCTCTTTTTTTTTCCTAATTCCTTTTATTCAGGACATCCCATATTAAATTGTTTATAGGAACTCAATACAAATTAAAACATTATTTTTGTAACACACAACTAAATTTTTATGAAAACTTTCAAAGTAACTTTCGAAGATGTTAGATCATTACTGCTCAGTTTCTCATTCTCGGGTCAAGTTGGCTGCACCCCTCCTGGTTTATCCCTAAGGCTGATTGCGCCTCCTATGGTCATTCTAGCAACTGCGTCCCTTCTATTCGTTCACAAGAACAAAAGCTTTACGACTTAAAAGTATCATATAACCTTCGAAGTATTTTCTCGCCGTTTGCTTAGTGGGGAAGGATGACTTTCATTGACCTTACGTTTAAGTAGAAAACCTAGCTTTTCTATTCCATCTTTGCTAATCACACGACAAAAAATGTAATAAAAAGATATCCTTATTACGATGGGGTGGTGGACTAAGTATGCGAATTTTTTAAATTTATTTTTTATTGTATTTAAAAATGAAAATAATTTATTCTAAAATTTCGTAACATCCATTTGGCGCCCCCTAGATGCTGCGCCCGGGGACAGATGTCCCCCCTTGCCCCCCCCTAGCTACGCCACTGATATAGTTACTGATTATATTGCGGGATACAGAAATATTGTACGAATATCTTTGAGGAAACATCCAGCGTTTTGTTATATTTCTTGCGATAAGAATAAATTTTATTAACTTTCTACCGGACTTGTGTATTCTATCTATTACGAACCCGTACGCACGCAGCAATAGAAACACTTTGTGCATTAACGGTATCGCACTCCTCTTAATTCAAAAATAAAAGGGTCTCGGAATATGGGGTGGGGAAGGTGTTGACTAGAATGCAGTTCAACAACTGAGACAACAAGGGTTGACCTTGAAAGGAAAATATTATCTTAATAAAAATAAATTAAAAGTGGGTGATTCTTGCCAGCTAACGTAACGTCTCTATCATAGACCAGGGTGTGACAGAAAATTTGAATAGATGGTGTCGAAGAAAGCTTTCGACAGTTCTCAGTGAGGAAGCTAACTCTGATTTAAGCCTCATCGGTGTATTCAGAGTGATTAATATAAAGAATTGATGTGGTAGCCAAGTCTTGGTCAGTGGTTGCCGAATCTGCAATGATAATAGCTTGGCGGAAACTTTGGTCACCTATCAAAGAACCGCAGACGGACAGGTAGTCGCGGCAGTTGAAGAGACAGACTTTTTCACTAACAACTTTGTATCGTCATTCAAATGTGTTAGTGGATGCGGTGACTGAGTTCTGACAAGGACCTTCAGCAAGAAACTTTGTCAGATGACACCACTGGAGCTGACGATGACTCCGACATCGATGACAATGCGATCTTCGTCATATCACATACATGAGGAGCAAAAACATTGGGAGTGGCTCTAGTTCCTGTGGAACGGTATTTGCTACACCAGGGAACCTGTGCCTAGGCTCTACCCCTTGTAAAATAAGTTAGTAGCTTCGAAAATTGATATATGATTAACTTATCAATGAAGGATATAATTTTTTATATATATATTAAGAGTTAAAGCTTAAATTTAATATGCTGTAATATTTGTGAATTGTTACAAGTTTACATTATTAATCCAAAGGGATTTAGTCCCGAAGGACTATTACTTTCGTTTTGCGATTTTGCGTCGATTCACTCTGAATGCCCGTTTCACTTTTCAAATTGTTGCCACTAAATGTTATCGCTCTGCATTAAATTTTAAAAAATGAAAAATCTGCATAAATGTACGCATGTTTCTCGCATCGTGATAAAACCTAGAGCCATCGAATTTTGAATGACGTCATCCTACTGCGAATATGGGCATCTGGAAGCCCTAATTTTGAATTTG
>KK112918.1:208503-222669 GCA_000611955.2 Stegodyphus mimosarum | reverse complement strand
GCATTATTTTTTTTGAACTGAATTTTATGGTTTGAGTACGTAGTACATGATATTTAATAAAAAAAAGGTAGCACACGAAACGTTAAAAAAAACGCGGCTTTGGACGTAATTTAAAATCTGAAATCTTTCAGATTTTCTTTTCTTTTTTTTTTTTTTTGTTGTTGTTGTTATTTTTATTTTTTTTGAACATCAGTTTTGAAGGTTTTGAGTTCTTAAGAACAGAAGCATAAGAAATGCCATTGACAGTGGGATTACTTTTAACAATATCAGTATTTTGGCTGGGAGCCTGTTTAAAGTTAGGCATGTTACTGTTACTAGTATCTGGATTAGCATTTCTTTTACAGACATTGTTATTCATGGGATTTTTAGGGCATCCCCTATAATTGGCCGTATGACCGGTTTGAAGGCAGTTACAACATTTAATCGTATCTAAATGTTTGGCAGAACAATCAGCGGTCTTATGTGGCCCGGCACACTTTTCACATCTGGGCTTAAATTTGCATATATCAGAAAAGCGATGGAAGTGTTGGCAGTTGTGACACGGCACAACACTTCCATTAGATTTATAAACAACAATTTTAACATAAAATCCTATGAGTTTTATTATGCTGTAAACCTGTTCAACCCCGGGGGGCGTTATTCAATTGCACTTGGAAGAAAAGCATAGGGGTTCTAGCCCTAACTCTGTGAATCTGAGCTACCCTCCGGACCTTGTACCCTAGGGCTTGTAATCCATCACCGATTTCGTCTGTGGGGCAGTCAATCGGCAATCCTCGAATAACCACTTTAATTGTGTTGTCATGTTTGGTAAAAATAACATAGTGGTCTATTTTCTTGCCGTGTAAATATTGTATAATGATGCTGTGATCATCCTCTGTTGCAGGAAAAATTTTCAAAAATTCTCCGTTGACCTTTACCAACAGATTCGCATTTAGTTTCAGTTCTTAAGACTTTCAAAAAGTCGCTAAACTTAATTTCAGGTTTACCATGATTGAGCGAATTTTGGGTGATTGAACAGGAACAACATCATTATCTAGTCCAGTTTGGGTATCCATATCAATAATTTGTACATCATTATCACATTCATTTGCATTGCTATTTATCATCAATATTTCTACAAGTCAATTTTTGAAATTTATTAGCTATGGGAAGTTCTATATTGTTTTTAACAAGTTTGACAGGGCGGGAGGTGATCCTCGGAAGTATAAAGCCGTCCTCGTCCCCTATATCATTAACGGATCTTTTTTGAACTTTTTTTCACTGAATTTCTCTTGGCCTTTGGCTTAGTTTTATTATTAGAATCATTATTAGCAGTAATCTTAGAATCATTTTCAAAAATTTTACTAGCATCAGCAGTAGCACATTCAATTTCATGCATAATAACATCTTTACGATTAAGATTAGCAAAAGTAGGATTCAGGCTACTAAAATATTCGCACTTACCTTTAAATATATTAAAAAGTCCGTCAGCAACAGTTCTTGATTTAGGGAAGTCATCCTCCATTTGTTTCTTGCTCGCCTCATCGGACAGGGTACGTAATTGTCGTGCACAAAAATATCCTTGTGATTGAATATCTTTTTTAATTCTGTCACAAATCTGGATAGCACTAACACAGTCCTCAAGTTCAAATTGAGTTTTATTAAGCAAAGTATTCCAATTGTCACCTAAGATTGAATTTCCATAAGCAAAAAGTTCCTCAGTCGTATCCATTGCCAAGCTCATAACGGTCGTTTTCAACAAATTATCCGAAAAATTTTCACGTAGCTCATTATCACTCATGATGAATAATCACCACAAAAATCCGCGCACACACTAGAGGAATCACGAAAATACAGAAAAATCACATATTAACGTAATCCGGCGAACTAGAGAAGCCTGCGGTAAAGCAGTACCATTTTCCATATACAACCTTACCTCCATCTGGCTTTATGTTATGTGGAACAACAGGCATTGGCTTCCTCCACTGACGTGATCCCTTAAAAAAAAATGGCAAAACTATGCAGGGAGTCGGCCAATTTCCAGCCTTCAGCAGAAACCAAGATGACTGAATTTTGTAAACATATCCTTTAATGGCGTAGAGACATTAGGTTATTTCTGAAGCAGGAATATTGAAAAATGAGGAACGCCTTCGCCGGGAATCGAATCACGGACCTCTCGGTTACGCGTCGAGCGTGCTGACCATTACACCACGAAGGTATGCGAAGAAGGCGGGAGAAATACTTCCCTTTAAAATGGAATGGTATGAAATTGTAATAAATCGACACATTTAATAAATGCTTACTTTAATTATAAAAAAGTGCATTTCCGTCAATTAAACAATTTTCTTTTTTCATTCTCCGTTTTAACCGGAATTTGTCTTAACAGGCTTCATCCCAGTTCCATTTAAACCAGTTAAGAGGGAGTCTACTGTCTCGCTAGGTTTGTGGATTAAATGTGAAAGAACGCTTGCTGAATGGCAACACATATCTTTTAAATCCCTGAGTTTGTTTAGCATAAATATAAAATAAATAAAAATATTTAAATTATAATGTACGATACGTAAAATACGATATGTACATATCGTATTTTACGTATCGTATCGTATATATATATATATATATATATATATATTGTATCGTATCGTATCGGATATAACGATATGTATATATGGTATTTTCCGGCGTATGATGCGCAACGGTGTATAACGCGCATCTACAATTTCAAGCTACATTAAAAAAAAAAATTAGGTATATTCACCGTATAACGCGACCCAATTTTTCACGAAGAAGCCTAGAAGATGCATGTGCAATGCTTTTATGCAATGTCTTCTTATAAGGTCCATGGCTTTTATCCTTTGAGGTCAGGAGATTATTCGAGGATTCGGAAATTGATGATATCAGGGAGAACTTGAAAACAAGGGGTTAACAGTCTTATCTGTTAAACAAATGACAAGACGACGAGATGGTGACATTATTAATCTCCCGTTATTTCTTGTTACACTCCCAAGAAATGAGAGGTCTAAAGGGATTTACTCTATCACTCACTTAAGTGGTCTGAGCGTAAAAATCGAAGATTATAAGGGTAGGGCGGGACCCCTGCAATGTTACCGTTGTCAGGGGCTTCACCACGCCCAAAATGGATGCCGATACACCCCCAGGTGCGTGAGATGCGCTGAGGAACATTACTCTTATGAGTGTCCGAATAAAAGCAAAGGTATACCACCCAAATGCGCGAATTGTAATTTGAATCATACTTCAAATTTCAGGGGCTGTGAGAAGTTCCCTAAGCTGAATAAAGAAAAGACAAAGACCTATTCTTCTAGGGTGATATAAAACAAAACCTATGCACAAGCGCTGTCAGCAGGAGTTTATACTGACACGATAAAAGAAGCAAAAAAGGTTTTTCAAGACTTGGCTGAACTCGTGTTGTAGCATTCATTATTTTAATTAACCAAGTTATTTTGAGTTTGAACTTTCCTATCGATATCTCAAAGTTTCAGTTGCTGCCCGAATTTAGCGCGAGCGAGATATTTATGCAAATCGCATATATCTGTTAGCAGTTTAAAAGGCAGGAGTTAACGAGGGGAAAATCAGAGTCTTGGATTTATCGCCGTAAGGCTGTACGCGCAAGGATTTCCTCTGTCTACTGAAAGTTCGCCTTCATAGGCATTTGCAATTTCTAGTGCTTGCTAGTGAAATTCGCATTTATTGCATTTCACTGAGAGTTAGGCTTCCCTCGCCGTCCTACTTAAGATTAAGTTAGGTATTTGAATTTGTTAACACACTTTATTTCATATTATTTTAGTTCAGCCCAAGTAGTGGCTTACTCTCAAATCGGAGAGTTGTAATTATTTGAATTAAAGGGTCACTTTAAACCCTCCTTCTGACTTTGTAGTTCTTCAACACTAAAGGACATAGCCTAGATTTGCTCACTGTCCTCCACATAGGGTTTCGCAGCTTATGCTCACAAAGAAAGTCAAGAAAGTTAAGGAGAAACCTTAGAGTGTCAGTCATAAAAAGCTCAGGTTTTCTCCTCTCGCAGCAGATTCGTGAAGTTCATAGTATAGTGAAGGACACCCAAAAATCCGGAGAACAACATGGCCAATAACTCACACAATAAAAGGCCAATTAGAATAGTTTTCTGGAACGCTTACAGCGTTCACAATAAGCTCACGGAGCTCCACAATTTCTTAATACATTATGACGTTGACATAGCAATAGTTACGGAGACGTTTGCGACGCCATGTCGTAATATTAACATTTCTAATTACCGCACCTGTCGGTGCGATACGTTGAGTCACAGAGGTGGGGGAGCCGCGGTTTACGTACGTTGATCTTTGCAATCTTGTCTTATCGCGGAACACAGGAGCAATGCTCAAGAAAGTGTTACTGTATCAGTGTTACTGCCGTTTTATGGCGTAGTGAAATTTTGTGCATTTTACAATTCCCCTGCTGCGGAGTTAAATGATACTCTTCTTTCTATTATCTGCCCAGAGGAAGATCAATTCGTCACTGCAGGTGATTTTAATGCGAAAAATAAAATATGGGGCTGTCGCCAGACTAATAAGAATGGTAAAATACTTTACGACTATCTAAATAATCATCCTATTGCATTACAGGCCCCTTACTCGGCCACATGACCCAAGCAAGGCTGAAATTTTAGATCTTCTGCTCACAAATACATCCTTCCCTATGAGTATGGAAGTGTTACATGATCTTACATCGGACCATCTTCCTGTTTTGGTTACGCTGGGTATAAAAAAAAAAAAAAAAAAGAAGATTAAACTCACGCACTGGAATTTCTTTCATGATTATCTACAGAAAAACTTGCCAAACTTCAATGAATTGAAGAATAGAAAATATATTGAAAATGCTATTGAAAGTCTCACAAATGCTGTCATCACTGCGGTTAATAAAGCTTCGAGAAACATTAATAAGAATGAATATACGGGCAGACTACCCAGAAAAATCAGGGAATTAATCAAGGAGCGCAACAGGCTTCGGAAGCGTTTTCACCTGACCTGGAGTCCTCAAGTTAAAAAGGAGCTAAATAGTTTAAATAGACAAATCAAAAAAGAAATAACCGAATTTAGAAATGAAGTCTGGGATGAAAAGATTATGAGTTTAAATCCTGGTGATGGTTCTTTATGGGCATTTATTAAATCTCTCAAAAGAAAACACGGTGTAAACAAGCAAATTTATACTGAAAATAATCGCTGTCACGAACAAGGATAAAGCACAGGTCTTTGCCGATCACTTGGAAAGCCAATTTATGCCAAACAGAACACCAAGGGATTTAGATTTCGTATACAAGATTTGTTACGAGGTTAGAGATTGGCTGAACGCTCCTTCAGTGAATAATATGCCACAGCTCACCACCCCGCTTGAAGTCAAGGAACTTATTAAAAGACTAAAGATAAAAAAGGCGCCTGGGCATGATGCCATAAATAATATGACCATGAAAAAGCTCCCTATGAACTGTGTCACGAAATTCACTAGCATTTTGAACGCATGTCTTTATCACAGTTACTTTCCTAACAGTTGGAAGCACGCGAAGATAATCCTGCTTCCCAAACCAGGGAAGGACGGCACCAAGGCTGACGGCTATAGGCCGATTAGTCTTTTATCTGGATTTGGAAAGATTTATGAGCGAGTTGTACGAAACAGGCTTAAGCCGCACTTGACTACTCTCCCTCCCGAGCAATTCGGCTTTAGAAAAGATCTCTCTATCACTAAGCAGTCGTGAGACTTGTGCAATTCTGTGGAGATGCAATTCACAAAAAACAGAGTGTTGCCATCCTCATGCTGGACGTGGCGAAAGCTTTCGACCGCGTCTTGCATGAGGGGCTTATCTACAAGCTTATAAAGCAGGACCTGGAAAGAGAAATGATATTGCTAATTACCTCATTCATCACAAATAGATCCTTCTCTGTGTCAGTAGGTGAAGATTACTCAACGCCCAGGAGAATTAATGCAGGAGTCCGCCAGGGTTCCATTTTGGGCCCTATATTATATTTATTGTATGTAGCGGATATTCCCTGCACGAACCTTGGTAGAAATTTTTTCCTTGGCTGTTATGCAGACGACACGGCTCTTGCCGTGAGGTCTGCAAATGCAAATTTTACTGTGAAGAAACTACAAGAGCTGATGCCGGCGATCGAAAAATGGTGCACTGAATGGCGTATTTCTATCAATGGCCAAAAATCTCCGCTGCTGATTATTAAGAGAAAGCATAGGAAGTTACTGGTAAGTCAGAAGCTCTTCCTTTTCGGTACTGAGGTACCTATAGTAAAAAAGGCAAAATATCTAGGAATCACGTTTAATGAACAGTTCACTTGGAAAGATCACGTCTCTGAGCTCAGGAAAAAAGCGTTCGGCGTTGTTAGCAGCCTGTTGCCTATTCTTGGTAAATATTTTAACCTAGATCTGAAACGAAAACGACTCGTGTACACTTCCACCATTAGACCAATAATAACGTATGCGTCACCTGCCTGGTCCACAATATAGGAAAAGGAAATTGCCAAGCTGCAGATAATTCAAAACAAAGTACTTAGGATTATCACCAACGCGCATTACTATGTAAGCAATGCAACTTTGCACTCTGATCTCAGAATTGACAAGATTGAAAAATTTTTGCAAAAGACTAATAGAAATTTTTTCGCTAAGGCAATCGATTGTGTCTACCTTAAGAATTTCGCTACGTTTGATTACATTCCTCTTTCAGAGGATGTTGAATTACGACCTTTGGCGGCTCACCTCACCCGTGACTCGAATTTTCCTACCTAATCATGTCTAGTTATGCATATGTATTATCACATTTATGTATTTGTATCATAGTGTTTCTTCTTTACTTGCATTAATTTTGTATTGTATTATAGTTATATTTGTAATTATGTATTGTATTTTTACTTGATGATTTATAGAATTTATGTTTGTATCTACTATATTGTGTATTTTACATGACGACGCACTCCGCTCTCTTGTCCATGCTCGCCTGCGCGCTTCTTGTTTGTGCTGCTGGCCCCCTACCCTTCCTACCTCCTGCCACGTGCTACTCTGAAGATCTATTTACGTGATGGGCCTTTCGGTTTTTTCTGATTGAGCCGGACAAGCGGCACTCCGGGCTGCATATCGGCCATACCCTGCTCAGTCAGTCAGTCAGTCCTTTGAGGTCACTTGGAAAATTTGTCCTAGCCTTTCGAACAATGGTAAACCGCGCTGAGAAGCGATAAGGGTTAAATGCTTGAGGGAGTCAATATTTCGGCAAAGAGGGTGGATTGTATTCAATGCAGTTGACCGAAAGAATGCTATTCTAGAGAACTTCCAACCTGAATCAATTCGTAGAATTAGGAGTTAGATGTTTTCTCTTTCTGTAGTCATTTGAAGCCGAGATTTTGCAGCGAAAATCGAAGGCATTAGTAAATCGCATTTGCTTTATTTGAAATGCAGTTGGTCTAGTGCTCTTTTTAGTAGGAAATATAGCTTCCCCGAAAAGAAACAAACACCGTGCTGGTTTCAAATGCAAAGCCATTTTGCGAAGGAAAATGGAAATCGGGCTGCGGTAAGGATGTTTGGTGTTGGTGAAAGATGGAACGGATAACGATTTATGGATCTAAATAACAATGATGAAGACAAAACGAAATTCGATGATACGTCTGAAGATATAACGGAAGACGAATCTGACGAACTTCTTCCTGCGATAATGAAAATGTTTAATTTTATAAGGTATGTCATTTCTTCTAAATTAGCAGTATTTTGGTGCGTATAAAAATCTAATTTTTTTACTTCCTTGTACGAAGTAAAAAGGAAGTATTGTAATCGCGAAAAATTTCGGGCGTCATATTTCAACGAAAATATCCACTTTGACCGCTAGCGAATGCAATTTAACGATGTTTTTGAGTGATATTCGTACGTAAGGACAGAATAAAGGACTCTTTTTTTCACCAAAAAAAAAATATAAAACTGATTTAATATGGATTCTGAAGAGATTTTTTCGTGGCGTCTGTGCGTACGTATGTGTGTATGTATCTCGTATAACTCAAAAAGGAGTTGCCTCAGAAAGCTGAAATTTTGTATATAGGACTACTATAACATGTAGATGTGCACCTCGCATTTTGGTGGCACTCGGCCGCACCAAAAGTATATTAATATATGTATATATATATATATATATATATATATATATATATCCACTCTGTTGTTGTTGTCGTATCCATTTCCTCATGGAAGAATGATTGCCAGAGCCTAGTCCGAAGAGAGGTTGAACTTCTATTTTCCATCCCCAATTTTGAGGAAGAGCACCCCGGGGGGGGGAATCCAAGGGTCTCCCACCCCTCTCCTCTCCCACCAATCCACACGAGAGGACTTTCGGCTCGCCGCATATTTAAAGTACCGGCATGCCGCACCGACACTATACATTTACAAACATCCATGCCTTCTCCGGGATTCGAACCCGAGCCCTTCGGCACGGCAGTCAGCGACGCTTTATATACCGATTGGGCGGCATATCCAATCTCTTATTTGGCTCAGTGAACTCAGTTTTTTATTCTTATGTGTTGGTAAATTGTGCTTTAAAATGATTGAATTAAGTTGTTCTTATCTTCCGTTTAAAATTTTTATGCCTTTAGTAAATCTGCATGCTATATTTGTAGAATTATCAACAATTTAAAAATTGTTTAAGTGCGGCTAAGCCTAATCATTTTTCTCATGGCGCACATATTTGTTTACATTTGAAACCTAGGAGAATATTGAATTTGTTACCAATCTAGAGAAACTAAGCGTCGCAACAACAAGCATAACACTTTCTTTTATTACTGCGAATTAAATCATGCTTAATGCATTCAGGAATTTATTTGAGGAAATAAATGTTGAGATTTACTTCGTAATTTTTAATATAGCTATTTTGAATTTTACATATTTTTGCTTTAGCTTTGAGAACTGAATTAATTGAATGAGAAATACTGAATCGTCTGTGAAAAACTGTTTCTTTTTGTTTGTTTGTTTAATTTCTTTTATACATCCTTTTAGATTTATTTAGTATTTGAATAGAACATTTGGCAACGATTAGATAATTTTCAGATGATATACCTAATTTTTGTGCATTCTGAGTTATAAATTGAATGAGATGTAACGCTGTTAAGTGAAGCTAGCGTCAGAGTGTCGCTGTGGTAAACAAATATAGTGTTTTTTAAAGAGTGCATTTATTCTATTGTGGTTTATGCGTTATCATCGAAGTAGATTTAATTCAATCCAATAAGTTCAAATGAAATGCAAAATGCGTATAATTTAATATTCCGTACAAGGAAGTCATGTAGTGTAAACATCAGAATTTTTGTATTAAAAATGCGCGTTATACGCTGGAATATACAGTATAAATATGTAATGTCAGCCGTATAAATCGATTAGACTTTTTGAGGAGTACCTTTTTGCTTAAAATATTGACTTAATAAATTTATGAAATCTTTGTAAGCGTGGTTTCCTTTTTAGGAGATTTATGGCAAGAGAACAGGAAATGTAAAACAGATCAATGTTTTGAAGAGAACTCTGAACCCTCTTTGCAGTTTACCTTGAGAAAAGTGTGGAATGCTGTTTCTCTGTTGTTCCAAATTATGCAAGGAAAGCAGTTACTCGTTTTCTCTCTTCTTATTTTTTTTTCCCCTCCCTTTGCTTCTTAACTTTCAACAACTGGTTTGCACGTTATTTCATGCCGAAATAGCGTTCACACTTTCTGAAGTGTGCTGTACGCCACACTTTAGGAAGTGTGCTGGAATTCACACTTTAAAGAATGTGCCCAGTTCCGAAGTTAATCTTAAGTGGTTTCACGTTGTGGGCTTTAAGATTGGTAATTCTAATCGTTGTTCCATTTAGTGTTAAGGCCGGTGGTCCGAGATTCTGATGTTAATAGCAGGAGAGCTATTTTTTTAAAAAAATATTACCATTCTTGCCGATAAAATTGCACGAACAAAGGGATTAATTGAAAGCATGCTAAGCTTTTTAGTCCAAAGGAGCAATTTGCCCAAAAAGAGTATTAATTTCGTTCTGGCATTTTGTGTCGATTCACTAAAAGCGCCGTTTCACGTTTCACATTGTTGCCACAAAATATTGCAGCCCTGTATTATATTTAAAGGAATTAAATAATGAAGAATCTGCATAAATATATTATCGCATTGTGATAAAACAACGGTACCTAGAGTCATCCAATTTTGAATATTGAACGTTTCCACCCGAATATGGGCAAATGGAAGCCCGAATTTGGAATTTGTTTTACGACCGATTTCTTATTTTGTAAAACTTTATCGAATTTTTGATTAACAAACTCGAGGATTTCAAAGCGAGCAATGGCAACGTCGTATAGAAAAAACATTTTTGCGAGCGAGACTGTGTATCGGAAATTCTAATGATATGCTCATTTTAAAATGATTTTGCGATATTGCTCTTGAACTCAATTTTATGGTTTAAGTACGAAGAACATGATGTTTAGTAAATAAAGGCAATACCCAAAATGTTTAAAAAAAAACGCCCTTTTGGTCGTAATTTAAAATGTGAAACCTTTCAGATTTTTCTTTTTTGGTTTGCTTTAGTTAATATGGCAAAGCACTGGAGGTTTATCTGCCTAAAGGAAGGATGCCTTCGAGGAGAACTTCTTGAGAGGAAACTATACAAGCTACACATGGGAAAAAACCCGAAAACGACCCTGCAGCCATACCGTTCGCAGGGATTCGAACCCCGGACGCGTAGCAGACCGCACATTCAGTTGGTCAGTGTGAAACGAATTTCACATACTGCGCATGCCCAGAGAAATTTGGCGCAATTACGACTTTGGCGTAATTGTAAAAGAAGATAAATTCAGCATACAGTTGATATTCTGTTATTTGTTCTTTGTTATCGTAAATAGTTCGGGATTTTAAAACTTGTTAGGTTGTAAGTTGCTTCATTACTTGGAGTGTAAGTATCGACTTTAAACTACAAAAATTTTCGTTCGAGAAGGATTATAAAACAGGAAACATTATAAGATATATTAACTAAATGTTTATTGGTTATACTTCCGAGGAATAAAAGCAATCGAGTATTGCAATTAAGTCAAAGAAATTATTATAAATAATTGATACGGTCAAATACCAAAAATCCGCGCCCACCAGCGGCCGAGCGGTAAAGACGCTGAACACTGGTAGTTCGGTCCGAGGTTCGAATCCCGCGAACGGGCTGGCTGCATGGACGTTTTCGAGGTTTTCCTCATGTGTAACGTGTATACGAGCCAGTTTCCCTTAGAAAATCCTCCACGAAGGCATCCCTCCCTTTAGGCAGATAGCCCTCGTGTGCTTTGCCATAATTGAATAACCTAACCTAACCTAACCAAAAATCCGCCGACCTGAAATCCGCCAACTCCTGAAATCCGCACTGCCTCTCAAAATATAAACATTGAATTTATAGGTTCCAGAAACCGCAGAATGGAGAATGAAATACCGAAGAAAAAATATTTATCACATAAGGTCGTCATAATGACCGAATAATAATGATTCTGTGTTAGTGGCAGAAAAAATATCTTAGCCCAGAAGAGGTTTTCAGTGTGGATGATGTGTTCGGATGAGCCAACACCGGCATATCGGATAATCGATGATGAAATCATTGGCTCTGTTTTGAAGTCGCCACAGCAAGAAAACGATTCCGACACCGATACAGATAATGAATTTGATAGGAGTGAGAAAATATCTTTTAACGAGGGTTTGGAACATGGTAAAAAATACCTAAAATATTTAGAACAACAGATTATGACCCTGTAGAATTAAAAAAAAAACCTTACTCTGGAGCATCTCTCAGAAAAATGTTTGAAACAAGTAAAAAAAAAAAAAATTATGCTTTATTAGCGTCCCTTATTTTTACACGTCTCTATTGTATATGTCCTTAATGCTTTAAAATATTCCTGCAATCACTAATATAAATGAATAATATAATATATATATAAATTTAATACACATAATAAAATAATGTAATAATGTATATTATTGTACATAATAATTTAAGTAAATGTATCTAATATGCCTTATTTATTCAGCACTTTTAGTCTGAATATTATGATTTGACTTTTCTGTCCTGAAATCCGCACAACCTCTGGTCCCAAGCATTGCGGATTTCTTAAAAAAAAAAAAAAAAAAAAAAAAAAAAAAAAAAAAAAAAAAAAAAAAAAAAAAAAAAAAAAAAAAAAAAAAAAAAAAAAAAAAAAAAAAAAAAAAAAAAAAAATTCCCTAGTACTACAATTGCAATCAGTCGATAAGACCTAACTTTAGGAACAAGCTTCTGTAGGGTTGCTTATGCTTAGTCGCCAGCATTTCCTCCCACGCCAACTGTACACCACTGAGCATGCCCAGTAAGCGAAATTCATCAACATTGATCAACTCAATGTGCGGTTTGTCATTACTCACCCCGGACGAACTACCAGAGTTCAGCGACTTTACCATTAGGCCGCTAGTGGGCACTTTTTCTGTTTTGGAGAAAGCGGTAGCTAAAATTTACTGTAAATGGTAATAAAACTAAATAAATATGACAAATGTAAATGGAAATAAAACCAAATAAATATGAGAAATTACAAAAGAATTCGTAAGACTTAATCACATGGAAATCGGGAATTGTAAATTTGAATTAGTTAATAGTTTTGTTTATTTTGGTTAAGAAATGAACTTTAAAAACAATTTCGGCAGAGGAATTAAGAAACGTTACCATCCATCATTGTCTTCGGGGGTTAACATTTTTGCAAACAAAATTGTTTAAAAGACTGTACCTTACTGCTTGAGACGGACGCATCGACGACTGATGAAATATCTGAATACGCGAACTCAGATGCGATCCCAAAGGAAATAGAAGAACTGAAAGCTGATATCTTTAAAACCAGCTGAGCGAATTTGTCGCTCCCAGACTGCGCTCTGTCACCGAGGCGCGAAATAAGAACAAAATTAACTGAATATCTCTAAGAAATTTGAAGAAATAAATTTAAATGAAACAAAAAAAAATATGTATAATTTAAAAGGTGGTACAAGGAAATCACGTGGTGTCCGCATCAGATATTTTACAAGAAAGTATAATATTTTTTTTAAATGTAAGGGGTATTTTATAAAAAGTTAGATTACGTAATTTTAAGATTTTTATAATTGAAAATATTAAAACATGAATATCTGTGAACTGTTACGAAACACAGGAATGATGAGTAATCCGTGTTAAAACTAACAACAAAATACTATTAACAGTGAACCTGTTTTTCAAGCAGTTTTTTTAACCTAATTTTGTATAGACATTAGGTTATTTCGAAGCAGGAGACATGAAAAATAAGCAAAGCCTTCGCCGGGAATCGAACCACGGACCTCTCGGTTACGCGTCGAGCGTGCAGACCACTACACCACGAAGGCAGGCGAAGAAGGCGGAAGAAATACCTTATAAAATTACAGGTGATGCTGTAATAAATGCTTAAATTTATTTTATTTTGGATAATGCTAGCATTATCCAGCGCTGGAAGACTGATTACTGCTTAGGGACCCCCACATCCTCCTCTAGCGTAAAATAAATAAATAAAAAATCTGAAAGCTTTCAGATTTTATGTTATGTCCAAAGGGAGGTTTTGATATTTTGTACGGTACCTTTGTTTATTAAATATCACATTCTTCGCACTTAAACCTAAAATCCAATTCAACAGCAATATCACAAACTGATGTAAAAAGAGTATAACGTTAGAATTTCCGATGGAGGTTAAAAAAAATTTTTTTTTTTTTTTGTTTACAGTCTTGCCATTGCTCGCTTTGAAATCGTTGAGTTTTTTCTCAATCAAAACTTCGTTAAAGTTTTACAGAATATGAAATAGATAATAAAACAAAGTCTAAATTCCAAATTTGGGCTTCCAGATGCCCATATTCGACTGCAGGACTACGTTATTCAAAATTGGATGGCTGTAGGTACCTTTGTTTTTTCACAGTGCGAGAAACATACATACATTCGTGCAAATTCTTCATTATTTAACTTCTTTAAATATAATGCATGGCTCTAATATTTGGTGGCAACAATTCGAAAGGTGGAACGCCGTTTTATAGTGGACGACGCAAGATGCCAAAACGAAATTGCCCTTTTGGGCTAGTAATAATAAAAAAGGAAAATTATATATATATAAATGAAATATGATTTATATATATATATATTACACTCACG
>KK112918.1:173923-207033 GCA_000611955.2 Stegodyphus mimosarum | reverse complement strand
TGTCGGTTTGTTAAGGTTTTTCTACTCTGTCGCTGAGCTCGCAATCTACAAATCTGCTGTTCCGCTGGCTCACTTTTTTTTTTCCTTTTTAGCGTTATTATTACGCGTCATTTTCTTCGCATTTACGCCGCATACAAACATACAACAGGAAAATTAAAAAAATTTAAAAAATTACGTTTGGAATTCCCGAGGAAGCGTTAAGTGTTGGCATACATTTTTCTGATTTTTTTCTCAATTTGTCATATTAATGTTCAGTTTTCTTAGGCTTTTTATTTATTTTAACTAACATTTATTTTAGGTTATCTTTCCTGTTTAGCCTTCATTTTTCCTTAGAAATGCCCGTGCCAGAGTGTGTAAATTGTAGTAGCACGCGCAGTTTATTCAAATTTAGCGGAACCTAGTTGAATTAAATAGGAAAGGATACCAGATTGGGAGAGTCTTGCTTTGAAGTTATGCTAGTGAGGTTGCTCGGTAGAATTTAGATCGGTGCGTGTCGGCCTGTGTGCCTAGCTTTGCAGAAGTGCTAGGTTTCAACTGTTTAATCAGTAATCTTGCTGAATCTCAGCGGTAATTAAAAACGCGGTTAGTTTAGGATCTCAGAGCCTCGTCCGGTAGTGTTTTGATATTTGTTCATCTAGTCACTACTTTCAGTTTTACGTTTTGTTTCAGTTAAACCTCCGGGTTGGCGCAGTTTGTGAGCGTCAAGTAGATGCATTTGTCATTTTAAAGATAAAATAAAAAGGACTTTAAGCCCTTCTTACGTTTCTGTGTAAATTCACACATAGTAGCAGTCACTACCCCAGTTTCTGACAAGTTGGGGCCACGAGATCTTACATTGGCGCCAGAAAATTGCACGAACTCAGATGGCCGATTTTTCGGTGGAAGCTCCTGTAGAATTTCAAGAGCAAGCTATGGCCAACCAGTTGGAAGGGTTTGGATATTTAGTCGAAACTATGAGGGCATCTATCAAGCCAACCGTCAGTTTTGACGGAAAAAATTCTGTGGCGATATTTTTAGAAGGCCTAGAAAATCATTTGCAGCTGTATCCTGTGCCCGAAAGGCAAAAAGTTGCCATTGCCACATCTGCTTTAAGAGGACAGGCCACTCTATAGTGGAAAAACATTGGAGAATTTTCGACCGAGCAAAACTGGAAGCTGAACTCTACAGTTTTTATCAGTGTAACATCGAAGATTTAACGGAGTTTATTTTGCAAAAAGTCAAGCTGGTAAATATGCTGTATGCCGCTCCAAAATAAAATAAATTTAAGCATTCCGATTTAAGCAAAACAACGAGGTAATTGAAATAATTTTACCCAGATTACTACCTGCTGTCCAAGACTTCATGGAAATCCGAAATCCAAGCTCCTTGCAGGAACTCTTCGAGTTGGCGGTCAAGTTCCAAAACCGACAGATAGCGGAAAAATCTAGAGGGGCAGCGTATTTTCAAGGTTCCCGAAAACAGTTCTCAAACCAACCGGCCGCTAAGACGAAATACTCTTATGGGGGAAAGAGCTATCAAGCCAACTCACGGAAGAACGAGGGTGAAAGCGCGAAGAAGAAAATGGAAAAAACCGCCCGCGTACCCAGAAGACTGAAGGTGAGAAGAAAGCTTTAAACGATTAGAGGGGCCTGTAAAAGCGAGATTCCAGACCCCTGAAATTTCGAAAAATCCCTCAGGAAGATGCCTAAACACGGTCGTGGTAAAGAATTCCCAGAAAAAAAAAAAGCATTTTGAATTTCCCCCCTTTTTTTAGATATTTTAAAAACGGATCATTTATAATAATAATAATAATGATAAAAACTCGTGAATGTAAACACTCCATCGAAATGTTTAATTGCAATCTGATATTTGCAGTTCCCTCTCTAAGTAAATAGTAATAAAGGTGAAATTAATAAATTTTGGTCAAATGCTAATATTTTGTTTTGCAGTCTTATCATTGCATATCAGATAACAATCGTCAATTTCCTTGCGTTCTGCTCCTAATGAAGAGAATTCGAAGCTATACATGGGGGCAAAATAGAGTTGGGATAATTTCCTTCCGGCGCTGCCTACTTGACAATGCGTTATGCAACGTGACTTATTCAGACGTCAACGCAATCAACCAATGAGAGCATTTGTCTTTAAATTCTGCTGTAAGTCACGTTGCAAACAGCATGCAGATCTACGGAAGCCGTACAGCTTAGAAAACAAATTTCGTTATTTTGTTTTAGTGCCAATAACTGATATATTTTCACAGTATAACTCTAAGAATTATGACAATTAGTTGCTGAAATATTTTCTGTAATTTTCAAGAACGTCGAGGAGGAAACGTGTTGTTTAAGTAACTGTTCTCTTTAAAAGAGAGCTTCCGTACTTTATTTCACACCTTCGAGTGGGCTGTGATTGGTCAGTTTATCAGCTTATTCTCGGGCCATTGATATGTTGAATTAACGGCACTACCATATTGTAATGTTTTATGGAGCTGAATTATTTCTTTAAACTGTTAACGCACAAGAGGTTATCATGTATGTATCTCACCCTAGTACGATAACTTAATTATGACTACTCAAAAGCAAAAAAATGTCATCCATTGGTTTCGAAAAGGACTGCGACTGCATGATCAACCTGCATTAAGGGAAGGATTATCTGGAGCTACAACTTGGCGTTGCGTTTTTATTTTGGATCCGTGGTTTGCTGGCTCATCAAATGTTGGTATTAATAAGTGGAGGTAAGTTCATTAGCAGTTTCTAATGTAATATCTGTTGTGGTTATTTTCAAACTAAAATAACGGGAACAGTTCCAGAAAATTCTATAAATAGTCCAGAGGTATTGAGATTTAGTCATTAGAAATGAATATTTTGCTTTCGATAAGTACTTAATGCTTTAAAATAGTGTATTCTGTGACATTTGTATTCAGTATAGGTTCTTGTTTCAACCTTTAGCCAAGACATTTGAAAACATTTGTGACATTTAAACCTTACGCAACTGATTCTGAACTTCTAAATTCCGTAAAAGTTTATTCTCAGCATTTTAAGTCTCGTTTCAGCTAGCAAGAAACAAAGTTTTTGCATCCGTAAATATATAATATGAACGCTTGTATTTATTTTTAGCGTACATTTTAAATGGTTTTTTAATGGTAACGAAACGTAAAATTTTTCTCTAAAATGTCCTATTTGTTTTGTCAAATTAATATATGATTTAATCTGTATATACATTTCTTTGGGGCAAAACTTAAAACTTTAGCATATACTAAAAATACAAAGTATAGAAAACTGTATAATTTTTATGGACTTTTGTATATTATTAGTGTGACTAACACAGAGAATCCCCGAATCCTTTGACATGAAAATAATTTAATCGAGTCTCGTTATTTATAGAAAATAAATATTTCTAATTATATGAAAATATAGAACTATTTTAGATTTTATCAGTAATTGTATGCAACCAGTTTATTTCACATCTCGTATTATTAAAAAAGTTTGAAAACCAATCTTTTCTGTTTCTTATAATTCTTTAATTTTAAAAAGTAGTACATTGTGATATATTTTTTTAAAAAATATGTGTAAATTTCATTTTTAAGAGAAATGAATGTATAAATTTTTTTGCTTATAATATTTTAACCATAAGTATATTGAAAAGCATAAAATATTTACATTATAAGAATAATTTTAGTTTGCTTATAATTTATACTGAATCTAAACATACGAGATTAAAAAACTGAGGGCTTCTCATCTGCATGTGTCATACTGGTAAAGATATGCAGACTGTTCTATAATTAAGTCATGGTAGTAAATATATTCAAATGTTCATATAACTAATCAAGCATATTGTAGAATTGATGAGACACATTGTAACAACTTTCTATTTGGAAGCTTTATTTATATCTAAGAAACTTGTAATTTAAATAATCTCCAAAATTCATTTCAACATCTAAAACATTAAAATGTATTAAATCTTTTGTGATGTCATTTTATTTTTCATTTGATATTTTTACTTTAAAAAATTTATTCATTGGTTTATTTATTGACACTTTTCTTTCTTTAGCTTTCATTCAACATGATTATTCCTCAGATTCTTTTAATTTAACTAACAAATAACCAAGCTTATTAAGATTTTTGTAAATGAAAGAAGAAATACAAATTCCATGCTTTTTTTATTGGTATGAATTGTTCAGTTTAAAGTCTCTGCACATATTTGTTCTGTTTGTAGTATTTTAATTTGCACTTTTCATTAAAAAAAAGGAGGTTAAGTTATAACAATTTATATTGAATTCATTGTGATTATTGTTAAAATTATGTTTTCTGCAGTTATTACCTTCATTGTTGTTTACCATAAAAATATGTCCATATTAGTATAAGTTTTCATGTTTGTAATTGTAACTCTGATAATATATTTGAATTGGTATTTTGAATAAATATAACTTTTCAATATTAATTATCTGCTAGTAGGAGTTTAGCTGACCAAATTTCCTTATAATTATAGCAACATATAAATTTGTATATATTTTTTCAAGTGGAACATTGCTTTTGCTTTGATTTGTATATAGTGCTTACATCATTTTAAAGAAAATGAATGTTTTTTAGAAGTTGAATTAAAGAATGGAGTTTTTAACACATATTTTACAGCCATTCAGGAATATGTCATATATAAATGAAATCTGGTCCAGATTATCATTTTGATTCTGTAGTTAGTGAAGAAGAATGCTGTGCTTAACATTTCAAAATTAAATTAAATTAATTTAATTGTTCATCTACATCCGTGGACCAATTTATTTGTCGATTGGCTTCCATCGTGCAATTCATTTCTTTCCAGTTCATTGGCTCGTGTGTTTAATTTTTTTATTTTACTGCAATGGATATGAAAATTTGGAAATTAAATTTCCAAATGAAGCAATGAAGAAGCAATAATCATATTCTTTCAAGTTTAAGGTCTTATCCATAAAAAAAGACTGTTCAAATAGGCATCTAGTAAAAGTCAAGTATTTGTCAAAGGCTAAATGGTTCTGCTATCTTCAGTCATGCAAATAAGAGAAAGGCATCCAAAAAGGAAAATTGGTTTGAGAACTCGCACATTCTGTTTCTCACCAGTCTGCGATTTATTTGTGATGCAAAGAGCCGACTTTTAATGACTTTTGTGAACGATAGCTTCAATTAAATTGCAACATGACGTTTGACTGCTTAATTATGGTGATGAAAAAAAGTGATATTTATTTTAAAGTTTTTTTAATGAAGTTTAGATTCTGAATTAGACCTATGTATCAGAATTATCTGAATTCAGAATGTGATTTACTAAATGTTATGGTGAAGTGACGAAGCATGCTAACTAGCTGTTAAACTATACATGTTTGATAGAACTAACAATATACAGGCATGAAAGTTTTCTGTGTTTTCACGGAATTCCGCTTTTTTTAATGTCACCCGGGCTGTTTCTGATATCGATGCAGAACCGTTGAGAATCGTGACTGGCAAATGTGTGTGTGGGGGGAATATATATATATATATATATATATATTATAGTAAACAGTAATTACTTAAAATAGTAATTTTAAGATAAAAATTATAATTTAAACAGAAATTGTGTATTTGAAATGTGTAAATGAATTAATTAGCAATAGCATTTAAATTCCCAGTTTAACTACTGAATTTAAATTATCACTCTTTTCTTCATTTGTAAATAGTCACCAATGTAAATACCCACTAATGTACCTTCACCAATAGTTAAATAAACTACTTTAGTTACCTAGATATGTATCGTCAGCCCATAAAATCCCCTTGACGCCGAGTCCACATATATATATATATTTTATCTCTAAAACTTGTCATTGCCTGAAAATAGGCAGTAATATATAACATAAATATATATATTAGTGTGTTGTAATGTTGTCTACAGTGTTCATGTATCAACTGTTTTATTAAGTTATATAAAGACCATCTTAAAGAAGGTTAATTCATTACAATCTCTTGGTGATTTACTTTTTTTTTTTACAAGCGGAAGATAAAATTAATAGCAAAATAGTAAGTATTATTTTAGTTTAATTATATGCATATGCTTAATACTTTTTATATTAAAAGGTTGATATTTTATTAAAATGTGTTTTTTTAGCTCGCACGTGTGCATTTAGTTTTTGTGTAATTTTGTGTCCGCACGTTGTTCAGCTTTTTTTGCCAACTTGCACTTTCATGCCTGAATATAAAATGTGAAGGAATTTATCACTTATCTTTCAGCTGCATTTTATAAACACTTTGAAGGAAACTGCCTGGAAGTATTTGTACTGCCTGGAAGTACTTCATGTGAGACTCGTAGCAGTTTGTTATGAAAAGCTGATTTTCTGGAAAACATTTAACATAAGCACCTTTGTTACCAAACATAAACATTGGTAACAAATTGTTAGTCTATGTTGGTTAGAGCAATTTTTTAATCATCTGGAAAGAGAGTTTAAATTGTTTAATAAACAGCTTTCATATTCTGGCAGAATAGACAGTATTGTCACTTGAAGGATAATGTTTGTTAGAAGTCTCATCAGAAATGGTCCAGTGAAATAATTGCACAGCTGTGTGATGATCTTAAATCATTGAATCCTTTCATTAAAATAAGGGCACAAGTCTCCATATAGTATTATTTAATGATGAAATAATATATATATTTTTTTTTCTGCGTCTTTGCCATGTTGATCAATCTGAAATATGCATGCCAAGATAAAAAATGCAATTTCTTTTCAGTCTTGCAATTTTTGTTTTTTAAATTTTTTCTTTAACTTTTTTAGATTTTAGTAGTAAACTTTTAAAAGTGTTAGATTTTAACCTAAAATTAAAAAAAAAAAAATTCATCAAGAAGATTTTTGGGTTTGGTAAAAGTTTACAATTGGGTGTCCCTTGTTTTTTGGTGATTCTGTTTTGATGCCAAGATCGGTGTCGATAAGACACAATTTCAAGATGGCTATTACACAAAACCAAAACAAGAAGTCAAAGAATTTCACAAACTCCGTGTCCATGTACACATCGACCTATTTTCACTTAAAAAAAATCAGAGAATTACACAAACTAGTCACTGCACATTGCCTTGACTTTGTGCACGTCGATTTATTTTCAGTTAAATAAGTCAAGAAGCTGAAACCATGTTAAAACTCTCCTGGTAACCAGAAATGGGGTTTCATCGCCAAAAATGAACAAAATTTTTCGGCAATCGAAAGGGCACCCAATTCTACATTAGAGCCGATTTTTGTTTTACTTTAATATTAATGTTTTTTTTTTTTGTGCTTGCAAAAAAGAATTTCAACTCTTTCTGTTGTTAATGTTAAATCTGAAATGTTTAGTGGTTTAAATAATTTTTGTGATATACTTGAATGTCAGGATTATACTTAAGAAGTTTTCATAAATTATTCATATTTATATGAATGCTTTTTTAATCATTGTTATTTATATTTTTAAGTTATGCTATTACATTTTTTGTTTATGTTTGTTGTTGTTTAGATTTATTATTATGTTTGTCTGATGACTGATAGAAATGGGTTACTTGTATTCTGTAACACATGTATTTTGGGATAATTTTCATCGTGTTTCTTTGATTTCATTCTTTTGTATTTAAAAATGAATTTGAGATAATTTGATGTTTACATGAGAGTTTCTAATTTCTGGATATAAAAATCTTATCAAATTGAACTTGAATCTCAAGAAAATTGGGTCTCAGGATCCCAAGAAAGAAATTTTGACCCAAAGTTTGTTTTTCTGAATTTCCACTATTCTTGTGCAGTCACTGTCTGTGAAGTTTAGCAATATAATTTGAAGTGTCACACTAAATAAATTGACATCTGCTTTCTTTTCATGTTAAAATTAGGCATATATTTTATTTTCCTTCCATTCAAAATTGCAGTATTTTTTTCTCTGTAAAAGCTTTATGATCAGTGATTTTTTTTTTCTAAAATTATAACACAAATTGATAATTTTGTTCCTGTGATCAAACCCAGTAGCTCTCTGCATTGATATGCTGAGTATGTAATTACATTTATACATGGAAAGTGGGAAAATTTAACTATGCCCTTGCTAGAAATCATCTATTGATCTTCCAGCTGTTTATCATGATTTGGGAAGCTTTTTTTTTTTTTTCATTCCTTCCCCTTTAAACGGCAGCTGGGAAGAGCTGATAAGATTTGGTCATTCAAATCCAATTGATGACAGTTATCATTCATAATATTTTTAATTTAGGCGCACTACTGTAGAGACTATTAGGTTTTTCCGAAGCTGCAAATGTGTTAGACCTAGCAGCAAATTTGAAAGTCTAGCAAATGTGTTAGGCCTATGGGATTTGAACCACAAATCTTTAGGCTTTCTAACTGAATATGCTAATCACTACATCATTGGGGCAAACATGGGAAGAATGTCTTAATTCCATACAATTATTTTATTTAACTTACCTCACCTGTTGGTTTTGAAATAAGCATACAGATTGTACTCTTTAAGAATTATCTACTTGTAATTAAAAAAAAATATTATTGTAATAAAAAGAAAACTTTATTAAATAAGATTAGCCACAAGTCTTACCACATTCTACGAAACCACAACATTTTCGTTCAAGATGCCAGATGATTCTTTAAATCCTTTTTTACAAAAAATAAGAAACTATCAAAGTTGCCAGATAATTTAAACTTAAAATTATATTTTTATAAACAAATACTATCAATTCCCCCTTATTTGTGTTTAAGGATGTAATTTTAATCAGTCAGTCACGTCCATACTTTAATAATTCATCATGATCCATTTCATTTACAAAGAAATATTTTCAGTTAATGTGCCTTGAACTGCTACTTTGTTTTGGTTTTTTTATCCAATCTATTAATGCTTGACAGTCTGTTCTAATTTCTATTGGTTTTTCAATTAGATCATCTTGTCCCAGTTCAAGTAAAAAGATGTACCATTTAATTTCACATGCACATTCACAGAATGCCAAAAGTTCAGCTTCCATTTTAGATAAAGCAACTATTCTTTGTTTATTGCACTTCCAATTTAAGAAATTGTTATCTAATTTAATGAAATAACCTCCAAATAATTTTCCATCTTCAGTGGTACACCAACTTGCATCTGAAGTAGCATTTAATTTCCCTTTGTCTGATGTATGTATTAAACATGCATTTTGTGTTCCTTAATATCCTCTTCACAGCTTTCCAGTGTTTCTCTCTGGGATCTTGATTATATCTTGACAAATTACTTAGGCTAAAACTAAGTCTGGCCTTATGCCTGTTGCTAAGTGCATTAATGACCCTAACGCTTCTTGATATTTTGTCTTCGACACAGGTGGCGAAGATTCTATGTCATCAAGATTTTCACCCAATATTCCTGGAGTTTTGACTGGCTTACATTTATCCATTTCAAAGTTTTTTAAGATTTTAGTTATATAATCTTCTTGACTGAGTATAAGTTTCCCAGATTCTTGCCGGATGTCTATTCCTAAAAATTTGTGCGTTTTAGTGACTTCTCGTAATGTAAACGATTTAGATAGTTGAGAGGTGATGTGATCTATGTCAGAATTCGAATTTCCAATCACCATTAAATGCATGGATCTGATTTTAATGTAGTTAAATTCCTTTTCTTAAGAATTTTATATAATTCTTCATACCAGCATTTTCCTGATTGCGGTAATCCATATATACTTTTGTTCACAAGATATACTTTGTTGGGATCTGATATGAATCCTGGTGGTTGTTCCATGTAAATTGGTTTATCCAAGTATCCATTCAAATATGCAGTTTTTACATCGAAGAATCTTATTTTGTAGTTTTTGCAAACTCCAATCGATAACAATGTTCTGAAGGTTGCAAGTCTCATTACTGGACTAAATACATCTTCATAATCAATTCTTTTTCTTTGATTAAATCCGGTTGCTAAAAGTCTTGCTTTGTAAATAGTTTCTAAATTTTCCTTTTCATCCTTTTTTGAGAATATCCAGTGACTTTTAATAACTTTCTTATCGATAGGTCTTTCAACTAATTCCGAGACTTCATTAGCCTCCATTGAACTCAGTTCCTCTATCATTGCATGTAGCCAGAATTGACTTTCATCAAATTCTACAGCTTCATCATATGACTCAGGTAATTCTTCATTTGTATTGTATACTACATAATCTTTTAATTTTTCTGGGAGTTTTGTCGCTCTCGCTGGTCTTTTCTGTACAGAATATTCAAGACTTATCATTTCCAGGTTCTTCATTTATTTGTTCTCTGTTATCGGCATTTCCAATGAATTGTTTTCGTCGTGTTCATCAGTGTTTGATGGTAAAATTTTCTCAACTTCTTCATCTGTTGTATTATCTTCTCTATGGTATCTACCAGTAATTATTCCTGAATTATTTACACTGTCATTAGTTTGTTCCCTGTAAAAAATAATAAAGTTCTTCTAATATTTGATTTTTATCGAATTTTAAATAATTTTCTTTTAGTAAAGGGGATCCCAATTTCTGCTCATTAAATTTTACATCTCTCACTTCTTGAATTTTATTTAGTTCAGGAATATAAATTTTATAAGCTTTTCTCTTCATTCTATAGCCATCATAATTCCTTTTTGAGCTTTTAGATCCATCTTTTTACATTTTTCTCTTCTTATATGAACGTATGCATCACATCCAAATCTTTTAAGATAAGTAATGTTAAGTTTGTGTCTAGTGTACAGTTCATATGGTGTAAACCTTTTATCATTTTTGTGACTCCTGTTATTCGCATGTACAGCTACTTTAACACTTTCAGACCAAAATTTTATTGGTAATTCTGCATCAATTAACATAGTCCTAGCAGATTCAATAATAATACGATTCAAACGTTCAGCTTTTCATTACTTTCTGGAGTATAAGGGGTTGTAATTCCCATTTTTCAAGAAATTCTTTTATATTTTTAGTTAAAACTTCACTACCATTATCACTACGAATTCTTTTTAGTGTTTGTCTTTCTTCTTGGATAATAAGTTTGATTAAAGCTTCTGAAGTTTTGCTCTTCTTCTCAATTGTTATCACAAATATGAAATTACTGTAATCATCTACCTCTGTTAAAAAAAAACAGCTTCCATCTATTGATTTCTCAATTGGTCCAACTAAATCTATGTGCCCTAATTCTAAAATATCTTCAGATTGCTTAAATTGCACACTTTTATAAGATGTTCGTGTCATTTTTCCCGATATACGAGGTTCGCAATTATTTCGGCAAATTTTTACATTTTCTAATCCAATGACAGATGAGTTTTTTTTTTCATTTCTATCAGCTTTTGATAATTTACGTGACCTAGTCTTTGATGCCACAGTACATCATTAGCATTACTAATTTTAGCTTCTTCAACTATATTTCCTTCAACTTCAAATTTATTTCCATTTCTGTTAGCTAAGTTCATCACTTCTGCTTTAGTTTTGGTAAAAATTACTTTTAAATCATGATCTACAATTTTTGATACTGACATCAGATTTTCACTTAAATTCGGTACTTGCAGAACATTTTCTACTCTCAAAATGTTCTTATTTCTATTAGTTTTCATTTTAATGTTGCCAATACCAACTGATTTGATCATGGCATCTTTTTCAGCTGTCATTATTTGGCATATATCAGTAAATATTTCTTTACTAGTTGCAATGTGAGAGATGTGGCTCCTGAATCAATAATCCATTTAAATTTTCTATTTTCTTGTCCATCTAGTTTATTCTTTCCATCATTTCTATCTTGATTAAGACACGAGCTTTCTGTTTTCTTAGATACTTCAGATAAGCATGTAGCTGATTCATATTCTCTTTTTTTGTTTGAGATTCGATAAGTTTTATTTGTCAAATTTCTCTCCTTGCAATGCTCTTGTTTGTTTTTCATTTTACATTCAGACGATTTGTGACCAAATTTTCGACAGCTAAAGCACTATATATTATTATTATTCCGACATTCTTTTATTAAATGTCTTCTTTTCCACAATTAAAGCATCTTGTTTCATATTTCGATTTTATTCAATTTTCTTTTGCCTTAGAACTTACTTCTATTGCTTTTCCTCTTTGTTTATTTTTTCCTTCTGTTTCTTTTAAAGCTTGTCTAATTGAAGTTATATCCTTCTCTTTATTGCTTTTAATGATTTTAACATCAAATTCAAATTCTTTTCTAAGTCCTTCTAATATGAAGTAAATTAATTCTTTATCTCTTATTTCATCCCCAACTTAAATACTTTTCAGAATTACAGCTCTATTCATGTAATCATCTACATATTCATTTTGACTATTTTCAGTTGAGCTAATTCTATTCTACATTTGATTTGAATATCTTCTGTTCTTGCTGCCATTTCATTTTTTATTTTCTCCCATAACTTCTTTGCGTTCTTTTCATTCGCATATTTTAACGCTTGTGGAACTGTCATAGTTTGATTCATTACATTTCTTGCTATCGCATTATTATCATCCCATGCTTCCCAAGTTTTCATTTCACTTTTGAAATTACCATCATCTGTTTTATATGGTTTTGGTGGTTCATCATCTTCTATCACACTTTTCCATGTTTTCAAACTTCTTAATTCACTTTCGATTCTGTTTGCCCATATAAAGTAATTATCATCAGTTAATTTTTCTATGTGACTCAAATTTATCTTATTATATGCCATATTTTCTAATTTATAATCACTAGTTATAATGCAAATCGAATTTATCTCTTAGAGAAATTCGCAATGTTCTAAGCCTACAGTGTCGCACAAAAGTGATGGGACACTTGTGCTTTACAAAAGAAAACGTAAAAATTTTTTGTGGGTGTGTTTCATACTTAAATTTAGTAACAATTATTACATAACATACATTTTTATTACATAACATACATTTTCTCAAAATATTAATTAAAAAATACAATTGTTTAGAACGGAGCAAAAAATGGCTCACGTAAGTGATGGGACACTTACTTTTCCATCAAATATTTATCCAAAAATTTTACTTTTTAGAAGGTTTTAATATTTTGTTGAATTTCCTTTTACTTTTAAAACACGATTTAATCTTCTTGGGATGAATTCAACTAATTTTTTTGTGATTTCTGGAGTGATTTTACCCCATTCTTCTTGAAGCACCGATTTTAATTGTTCTTTTGAAGAAATGGTGTGTTTGCGAATTCTTGATTCCAGTTCTTGCCAAATATTCTCTATGTGATTTAAGTCTGGAGATTGTGATGGTGTTTTTATTATTTCAGGACAGTTATACAGCAGCCAGAGTCTAACGTTCAAAGCAGCGTGCTTGGGGTCATTGTCCTGGTAAAATTTAAAATCGTTATGAAGGTTCAATTTTCGTGCTGAAGATTTCAAATTTTGATTTAATATGCCGATATACTTGTACTGATCCATTATACTGTCAATAAAAACAAGATTACCAACTCCAGCGGACGACATACACCCCCATACCATAACTCCTCCTCCACCATGTTTTACTGTTGGCACCAAGTTCTGTTTGCGAAATTTTTCCCTGGGTTTTCTCCACACCAAGATTCTACCGTCAGAACCAAATATATTAAATTTACTCTCATCAGCAAATATAACTTCATTCCAGTAATCAAAATTCTTATTTATGTTGGATTTTGCGAAAGCCAGTCTGAGTTTTCTATTCTTTTCACTTACGAAGAATTTTTTTCCTGGCTGCTCTACCGTGATATCCAGTAGATCGAATTACTCTTGTAAATCAGCAGCAACTTTAGGAGCATTCATTCTTGGATTTTTTTTTAATATTTCGAATGATAATTCGCTTTATTCCATTGGATAGCTTTGATAGTCGGTCAGGTCTGAATCCTGAATCATATGATTCTTTTTATATCGTTTAATGATATTGAAAACTGTTGAATGACTCAAGTTAACTGTTTCAGCAGTTTCTCTAATAGATTTTCCACGTTCAATATGCAAATTAATAACTAATTTTCGAATTTCAGGCAAAGTTTCTTTTCGTTTAGCATTCATGGCTGCACAGAGCTAAAAAACACAAAAATTCCAAAACAAACTGGAGAGAAATAATGCAGACGATTTTATAAATTATTGCCAATTGCTTTTGAGTAAAAATAAAACCCCCCAAAAATATCTTTAGACGATTTTTGTTGCATAGTCTAATGGTGTCCCATCACTTACGTGAGCCATTTTTTGCTCCGTTCTAAACAATTGTATTTTTATTAAATTAATATTTTAATATTTTGTGAAAATGTATGTTATGTAATAATTGTTACTAAATTTAAGTATGAAACACACCCACAAAAAATTTTTACATTTTTTAAAAATTTATTTTACTGCAGTTTCCTTTTTGTAAAGCACTTTTGTCCCATCACTTTTGTGAGACACTGTAAATAACATCAATGTTCTATAAGAAAGCTCAACTGCAGAGAGGATAACCATGCTCTGCTACCAATTGTTGGTTTTGAAATAAGCATACAAATTGTACTCTCTAAGAATTATCTACTTGTAATTAAAAAAAAATTTTATCGTAATAAAAAGAAAAACTTTATTAAATAAGATTAGCCACAACAAGTCTTAGCACATTTTACGAAACCATAACATTTTCGTTCAAGACGCCGGATGATTCTTTAAATAATTTTTTACAAAAAATAAGAAACTATCAAAGTTGCCAGATAATTTAAACTTAAAATTATATTTTTATAAACAAATACTACCACATCCGTGCTAAGTAGGGATTAAGAAATTTTTATTATTTGTGGTTCAAGCAGAAATTTATATTTTTGAGTCTAGTGTAATTTGCAGTTCATGAACACTTTGCTTTCTGATGGTATAACCAACTAAATGATGGAATTTTCCTATCTTGAAATACAGCTTTTATCATTTGCATTAAAATGCAATTTATATGTTTGTTTGAAGTCATCCTTTGAAGGAGGTGTAATTAAATTTTAATTTTAGACATTGTATGTGTATTTTAGCTGTTGAATTTAGGTCTACTCTTATATTACTGCAGTTATAGAAATTAAATTTTTTATCTTGCCTTTAATTTATAATAATATTTATATTATAAAAGATTTTCCATATTTTAGTGCATTTAATATAAAAATATGAACAACTGTACCTTTATTTCAAATGTTCATCTTAAATAAATAAATAAATAAAAATTCTTAAAAAATATTAATACAGTGCAGTTTTTTTTAATGTAATATGAATGCTATTTGTGTTTCAGCTGTAAGTGAAGCACTACAATTTTAGTTAAATACTTAAAAAACTTTTTTTCGCTAGCATTATGACAAACTTCTGAATGTGTCAATGCAATCATGTGTTTTCTCAATGTGTCATTACATCTTGAAAAGAAGGTGGAATTAATTCTTCACTTCCTTTTTCATCGTCACTTTTTAAATGATATTCTAGAAATTAATTTTTGTTTTAATCAGAAAGTCAATTGAACATTATTTTATTTCCATTACGTTAGTACTGTAGTTACATATTCCCTTGAAAGTAACATCAGCTTTAAGAAGATTTCAATTTTCATTTGCATTTTCATCATTTTTTCAATCAGTGGCTTTGCTTGATTCTGAATATGAAAATACTTCTCTTGTGAAACTTTTTTTTAATTGTTTTTGATTTTGAGCCAAATCAAGAAATATTGTATTCATATTTTAAGGTATATTATAGACATTTCTTGCACATTCTGAAGGGCAGTTCATATTATAATCTCCTCCTCAGACTATTTTTACATTATTGATTATGTCGGAGTCTAAAGTTGCTGTGCACTTATACAATAAGTAGAAATGGAATATTTTTTACTCTTTTAAGCAGTGTCAGTTATGGACTTGGGGATATACTGATCTATTAAAAAAGTTTTTATGTTATCATCAATTTTTCATTTTTTGAACCTTTCTCTAAAAATACCTCCAGTTATCTAGGCATTTTATTCACGCTTTTATCATAATGGCAATGCTTATAATTCTCTGAAACATCTTGATTTCAATAAACTTTCTATAACTACAAGTATCATCTATTTTGTACCATCAACATTTACAGAGAGTAAAATGGTGAGGCAATCATTTCTTTTCTTGTCTCCATTACAGTGATAACCTGAGATTCTTGCATGCACGAAGTGAAAGAAAAGACCAGTGTCGTCAACATTTGTCTTTCAGCTGATATCCCTTTGCTTCATTATTTCTTTTGTTATCATCAAAGTAATACATGAAAGGTAAATACTACATTTCTTTGATTCTAAGATGCATCTCTTTTTCCCACATAAAAATAACTGAAAATGGAAATGTGTTAAAATCAGTTTTTTACCGAATTATTATAAAATAATTTGTTTTCCCAGATACCTATATTACACTGATCTACTGTTGTTAACGAAATAAAGTTGGTTATCGAAAATATTTGTTGGGTATAGTTTAAAATATCATTCCATGTATGTTATTTATTTAGAATCAGTCTTCTTAGAATTTGACAGAAGAGAGCTCTATCGGTGGTACTGAAATTAAGGAATGCGTCTTAGAATTGAAGAAATGTAGTAGTAATGCGTGTCTGATGTATTGTCATGGTGATTTAATTTTTAGAATTAGTACTGGCTGTCAGGACAGCAGGAAAGACATAATGCAACATTAACATGTTGCATTATGTCTTTCCTGCATGTTGCATTATGTCTTTCCTGTCTAACAACATTACTTACTATGATGTTTAATCATACTGAATGATAATAAAAAAATATATAGTTGCAACTTGGAAAATATATTTTATGATCCAGTTATCACCTAATGAATTGATTATTATTGTCTAATGAATAGAGGTATAATCTCTTAATTTTATTCCTTACTTTAACTGTGTTTACGAATTAAAGTAAGTTTTTATGTAAAAATTCAACTAAATTCACCAAATTAATTTTTATGTTTCAATCTGGTTTTTGCCAATAATTATGCTAGCACTAATTTTGATAATTTCCAGAGAAATATGCATGAGTTAAGAAAAATTACTGGTTTAATTTTTAATTAATTATAATTCAATTTTCTGGTTAATTCTAACATTCTTCTCTTTCATGTGATTAATATGAAAAAATTTTAGTCAGCCTATATATATTAGTATATGAACTCAAAGCATATCAATACTATTTCTTTTTTTACTCTTTACAGATTCCTTCTTCAGTGTCTTGAAAATTTAGATACAAATCTTCGCAAGCTGAACTCTCGTTTATTTGTTATACGTGGTCAACCGGCAGATGTGTTTCCTCGACTCTTTAAGGTATTTGAGATTTTTTTTTTTTTTTCATGTACAAATACAGTATTTGTTTGATGTATTTTTTTTTTGCAGATTAGGCTTAAACATGTATAAATCCCCCTTGAAATATATATATATGTATATGTTTGAAGCATAATTATTTGTTACTAGAATATGTTAGCTTTTAAACCTTTTGCATTGCATGTCAGTATATGTATGTTATCAGATTAGAACTATACTCAAACTGAATTTTATGTAATCCAGGTCCATAAAAATTTATAAAAGTGCACACAGATTTATAATCATCAAAACAGTTAAACGTTTTTAAGTAAAAGTCTGACTATCTGGCATTCAACTAACCAGAAAGCTCAAATAACCAGAATGTTTTCGATTTTTTTCTAACGTAAAATTAAGCAAATAAGAGTAACTCCATTACGAAGCACGGATAGGATTACGATTCGAATAAAAAAGAAGAAAAGAAAGAAACTGTTGCTTAACAGTGCGATTCACTGCCAATAATGGATAAACGGGACTTAGCACATTATCTTGATATGAACCCGAATTATGCATTTATTACACATTCTGTTATGTGGAATTTTTGGCATTTCTCAAGCTTTCCAGATAGTCAAGATTTTACTGTGTTAATGCAGTAGCAGCCCCAAATATGGGGTAATACACATAAAATCTTATGAATAATAATGAACACTTCTTTATTTCTTGAAATGAGTTTAATATCATTTTATTTATGACATGTATATTGAAACTGAATAAATAATGGGTGTGATTTCATAGGAGGTTCTTATTTTTGTTTATAGTTCTACAGCTTCTCTTCTTTCTTTTGCTTAATGTTTCATTTTAAATTGATAAAAAGAATAAATAGAATATATTTAAACCAAAAATTTCAACTAATTTTGAATATCCGTGTAAACTGTTATTGATAGTGAATGCATATTAATAGCACACAGGATTTTTATGGACCTTCATGTTTTTCAAATTGACTGCCTTTATAATGTTGAGATTAAAAATACACTTATGATTTTCAGTGATAATGTAGTCATTATTATTATTAGTACATGTAGTAAAATTTTAAAATCTTTCCATACAGTTTTCTCATTCGTTTTAGAAAGTTGCACACAAAAATAAAGATTTGAAGGGAAATAATTATGTAATCAACTGAAACTTTTAAAGAACCTAAATTATATATATATAAAGTAAAATAGCAAAAAAAGTATATAATTTTCTCTAGATAAGAAATAGATAAATTCTCTGATATGCACAAGAGTGAGTTGATGAAACTTTGCTTCTTTTTTACATTGTTCATATGATTAGCATTATATGTCCTTGAATTCATAAGTAATGACTAAATATGTAATTGAGTAGCCAAATATCTTCATGAATTAAGCAAGATCACAATCAAATACTTTTACATTCTCTAGCTGTACCTAGAGAAAATTATTAGAATTAGAAATTTCAGGAGTAGATTTAAATCTATAGCAGTTATGTTTATAAAATGAAGAAAATCTTAGTATGATTTTCACTGAGTAATGAGTAAAGAAAAGCATATTTATTTCTAATTTTACTTTTAATGCTCTGTATGATTAGCCTAAGTAACGTGTTACATTTTATTCATAAAATGAAACTCAAATTACATATATTTTGTTTTTAATAGTTATGGAAAATCACTCATCTTACATTCGAAAAGGATCCTGAGCCTTATGGCCGTATCAGAGATCTCAATATTACAACCATGGCACAAGAAAATGGAATCACTGTCATAAGTCGCACATCACATACTTTATACGAATTGGAAAAGTAAGCTAAATTGTAATAATGTTGATTGGAATTTGTAAATTACTAGGTTATGTATATGCATATGTGCTTTGTCTCCTTTTTTAATATAACATAACAGATATTAACGATTCAAATTAGAATAGTAATTTTACTATGAGAAAAGGTGGCAAAATTAAAAGTCTGTTCTTGAGAAGAATGAGTAGTGAAACTTTGCACCCAGGAAATTTACATTAACAGTTTTGTGCCAGAGGATTTACTGTGCAGTTTTTTTTTTGGGGGGGAGGCAGGGGGGAGTACAATACCAGATGCAAAGCAGCAACATAAATAACTAGTATATAATGTTTTTATAACTTGTGTATTTTTTCAAACTGAAACTTATTATTTGCTTGGCAATTACATTAACATCAAAATTTTGAATTGTTTCAAGGAAAATGCATTTAAAGTTGTTAAAGTTGTGGCATAAGTTTGGCTCGATGAGTATGGAAGGTTATATTAAAATTATTTTTTGGAAAATAATCTTGTAATTGTAGCAGAGATTAAAAGGTGAAAATCTAAAATTTACAGAAGAATTTAATATTTTTGACATTAATTGCTAATTCAGAATTGTGATACATTACTGTAAATATTGTTCTACATAAAATTGCCTAAATTAGACTTGATTACTCTGAGTTAACATTGAAATTTGCCAGAAATATTAATGCCAAATAATAATTAAATATTTTAGGTGTAATAAAAATTATCTCTTGTAGCCAGTATTTTTCAAACAAAATTTGTTGCCATACCAGTACAAAATTATTCATATTTAGAGAAATATATCAGCAGCACATTAGCTGTTGATATGTTTAATAATTTTTTTTCACTTTTGTTAATTCAAAAAATTATTACAATGAAATGTGCATTCCTAAAGTTTTCTTTAAACACAGTAATACATCAGCAGATGAATAATTTTTAAAAATGAGAGCTACATAATTGTCAATCTTAGATTAATTGAAATCAGAATATGTATTGCATGTAAACTTGAAATAAGATTTGATAAAAACATAAATAACATATATGAAATGATAAATTGTTTTAACTGATGTATAATGTGTGTGCTTGAAACTTGAAAAGGATTGGATTTCTTAATTTTGTCAAAGGATACAAGGGCTCTCTTTTAACTCTGTTCCAGTTTTTATTAAGAACATTCCACAAAAGCTTAAGTTTGAGAAATTTGGGTAATGTGTTGATTTCAAAATTAATGTTTAATGCAAAAGTAAGAAATATTTGTACATTCAATTAATATTTTAACTTCAAACAGTATCTTTTCAACAATCCAAATTTAAAATAGATACAAGTACAAATTTAAAGTAGATTTTTTCAGAAAAATGGATCCTTGAAAGTATCTATTTAAGAGTTTTTTTACTTTGAAAAGCAGAGTTAAAAGTTTATGTTAAAAATAATATTCCCCGTAGTGAATGTAAGTAATACTTTCATATACACTTCACAAAAAAATAAATAAATAAATAAATATGACAAAATTCAAATTGCGTTTTCCTTGTCTTGAAAGCGCGACTTAGGATATGCATTAGATTTATATATAGCATTGTTCTAATATAGGTATTTTGACACAAAATCGGACTTTTCTGAAATGACATGACAATTTTTTTCCATAATTCGATTTTACGACTCAAATGATGCCAAAGTGCCAAGTTTTGTAAAAATCGCACGAGTTGTTTTTAAAAAATGAGCTCTCAAAATTTTAGTTCCTCAATGTTAATTCAATTTGGCATGTATTTATTAATATATCTTTTTTTTTATTATACTTACTTGATTCCTTCTTTCACAGTTCGAAATTTAGGTTCACTCCAAACAAAATTCACCCATTTTTTATGATTTATTTTTTAAAATTTGTATTTTTAAATCATTTTTATAAATTTTTTGAAAAAAGTTTTGAATTATAACCTATAAAATTTTTACAATCAACTTGAAGTAGATGTATTTCTAAGTATACCTACAAAAAATTAAAGCTTTTTATTCAAAATTTTCGAAAATATACGTGAATTTATATGTTGCCACATTTTGAAATTTGGCATATTTGTTGAAAGCGATAAGATCTAATGTGGTTTATGCACTTTGCTGCAATTATTTGAAAGAAGAACGATGTGACTTTTTTCAACTCATGGCACAATGTAAAAAAGTAGGAACGATGTGACTTTTTTTCCGCTCCATTACAATGGAAGGGATAGGAATATAGGTTGCCACAGATTAAGAATTTCGCCAAGTGAATTATTCTTGGCGCAAACTGAAAAAAAAATTGCCATATTTAATTTTTGAAGTGTTCCGTAAATTTTGCACCAAATTTTACAAAATTTAGTATTGAGGCATAATTTGAGTCGTAGAATCGAAATATGAAAAAAAAAATTATTATGTTATTTCAGAAAAAGACCCATTTTGTGTCAAAATACCTATGTTAGAATAATGCTACATATAAATCAATATATATCCTAACTCGCACTTTCGAGACATGAAAAATGCAATTTGAATTTCGTCAATCAGCCCAGTAGAACAAGAGATATAGAACTGTCCCCCCTTTTTTTCGCAGTGTACATTGCATTCTTGAACAAGAAAAAAACGGTATAATATTCATCTTAATGAAAATTTTATTTTATTATTGTAATTTAAGGGTCTGAAGCTATAGCAATAAAGCAAAATTTCAACTAAAAAGTGAAAAATTGAAATGTACTTTTTTGGTTTTTCAAGTGCTGTGTAATTCATCTTTTTTTATTTTATTATTATTATTTTTTTTTTATATATGTAGGATTATTGAAAAAAATCATGGTAAATCTCCATTAACATATAAACAGTTTCAAAACATACTTGCAAGTGTGGAACCACCTCCACCACCCCAACCTAAAATTACTGTGGAAGATGTTGGAAATTGCTACACTCCCTTATCTGAAGACCATGATGAAAAGTATGGAGTACCAACACTTGAAGAGCTAGGTACTTGATTTTATTAATTATCTTCACAATAATTTCCTATGCTTGGTTATATTCAGTTCATATCTGTTTTTCTTCCTTTCTACTTTCTTCTCTCTGAACCTAATAACTAGCCACTAGAAAATACCTGATTCTACAGCAGTGATATCAAACTGAATTTTTATTAATTTATTTGAAAAGCATTGATTTAAGTATCATACTTTGAATTTGTAAAAAATGATCATCATGAAGTTACTTTTGTTTTAGAAAAATGCTTGACTGTATGGTCAAGTAAGTGTTTTATTCAAAGGTTAAAATAAGTATATATAGAAGTTAATATACAGCTAGTTAATGTTTTATTTGATTATTTGGAAGTTAATTGCATATGCAAGAGTACTAAATTGATCCATCGTATTTCAAAATATTATATTTTTAAAAGTAATTATTATAATAAGCATGCATTAACAGTGGATGCATGAAAAGAGGCAGAAACTCACCAAGTTTTTCTTACAAATGTTCTAGGTGTGCATCCATTAATCATACGGTACATATCTAGGCATAGCTGAATTTGGTCAGCATTCCTCTATCAGTCATCATCACTGAAGCATTGATGTATTCTATGAATTCTAACAGCATTCTTAAGTTAAATGTAAAAAAAAAAGTCCTTAACATATCCCCAAAAGAAGCAGTCACTTGCTATTAGATCAGGAGCTGGGAGGGACAAAGTACAAGAGGAACTTGACTACCACTGTGTTGTGTGACCTTTGAGGCACATATAGAATATTTGGAGTTATGCAAGGAAAACTTGGCAAATTTCCCATTTTTTACATGTATCTATTATTACTATATGTATAGTACTTTTAAAAAATGTAATGTTTCCTGAGTAGTTGTTGATTAATGTATATATGTTAATATAGCAAATAAGCCCTATTTGTGGTGCCCAACCGGTATAGTGGTTCGCATCGCTGACTGCAGTGCCGAAGGGCTCGGGTTCAAATCCCGGAGAAGGCATGGACATTTTTAAATGTATAGTGTCGGTGCGGCATGGCAGCACTTTAAATATGCGGCGAGCCGAAAGTAATCTCACACAGTTTGGTGGAAGGGCAGAGGGGTGGGAGACCCTCGGACCCGTCCCCCAGGGGTGCTGTCCATCAAAATTAGGGGTGGAACTGAGCCAAATCGTACTGTCACCTGTTAGGTGCTCAAGGCTATTGCCAACGACAGGCGTAATCTTGCGTTCCTTGACGCGAGAATTCTCGTGGGCTTGAGCTGACTCTGTCAGACAAGTGAGCCATGAGCAACAACAACAAGCCCTATTTGTGGCTGAGCATAAAGTTGCTGAATAAGTAAGTTTCTCTTAAAAGTCCTCCATGGGGCATCCCTCCCTTTGGATACCACTGTAGGAGTTGCCAGAATGAATTAAATAGCGCCAAATAACTTATTTAAAGGCCACCATATACTGGAATATCTGTTTTGATGGATCTATATTTGATTTCATGTCAGGTAATTTAAAGAAGCAATTTCATAATTTTATCACAGTTAAATCAGAACTGATGCAAGGGAAAGACTTATTCGAGAAATCGTGTTTATCAAATGTTTCAACGCTTTTAAATCTCTGATGGTGATTGTTGTTATGTGTGCATTCTTATTTTGTTATAGATTTCTATGATACTTAAATCAGACTGAAAATTTGCTGGAGATAGAAATCTAAATTATGTATGATATTGAAAAACTGTATATTTTAAGGATGTCTTTAAATAGTTATTTTAACGGTGTCTTAAGTATTAATGAATTAGGTTGTGAGAGTTGTACTAAATTATTCTAACATAATTCTACTAATTCCTATAGTAGCTGTAAAATTTTAATTCATTTGTATCTTCTCATAGGTTTTGATACAGAAAACTTGAAGCCTCCAGTATGGATTGGGGGAGAAACAGAAGCTTTAGCTCGTTTGGAGAGGCACTTGGAACGCAAGGTTAGCCAAAATTCTTTGCATATTTATTATATTATTTGCATTTGCATTTTTCGGAGCTGCAGAAGGAATTTGTATGTACATATTTGAAAAATATATTTTTTGTTTGTTTTTTATAGGCTTGGGTTGCTAGTTTTGGCCGGCCAAAAATGACTCCCCAATCTCTCTTGCCAAGCCAGACAGGTCTGAGTCCATATCTGCGATTTGGTTGTCTGTCTGCCCGTTTGTTTTATCAAGAATTAGCTGAACTGTATAGAAAGGTGAAATCTTATTTGTGAAAGTATATGAAAAGTGATTTATGAATTCACTCCCCCCCAAAAAAAAACATTTTAATAAATGAGTTAGAATTATAAATTTTACAATGCATTTACCATGAGGCATGATTCAGGAAAACTGTTACAGGAAGTAAATATTTTTTATTTATACTTTCTAGGAAGTATGTGTTTCATCTATTTTGATCGAACAATAATTTAGAAATTTCTAGTTTTTAGAAACCGAGAAATGAAAATCACTCCAAATAACCTTTTTTCCAGAAAATTTAGAATTTTCTAATAAGGGATTTTCATTTCAAATTTGTATAATTAGTTATTCTAGAAGCAATCTTTTATTTTGGTTTTTATTTATACTTTCTAGGAAGTATGTGTTTCATCTATTTTGATCGAACAATAATTTAGAAATTTCTAGTTTTTAGAAACCGAGAAATGAAAATCACTCCAAATAACCTTTTTTCCAGAAAATTTAGAATTTTCTAATAAGGGATTTTCATTTCAAATTTGTATAATTAGTTATTCTAGAAGCAATCTTTTATTTTGGAGCAAACAATGACAAATATTGCTTTTATTTTACAAAATTAATGTTTTTTTTTTTTTTTTTATAAAGAAATAAAACTGAATTTATTGAAGCAGTCATTTGTGATGCTAATATACTTTCATGAAAGTTTTTTTTTTTTTTTTTAGAAAAAATTATTTTTTAAGATGGAAAGTTGTTTTCAGTTTGTTTATAATATTTATACATAATGATTTTTGTTTCATGCCCACGTTCTAATGCCTACTGTTTCTATTTTTAGATAAAAAAAGTCAATCCACCATTATCTCTTCATGGCCAAATACTCTGGCGAGAATTCTTTTACTGTGCCGCTACAAACAACCCCAAGTTTGATCACATGGTAGGGAATTCAATGTGTGTACAGATTCCTTGGGATGTTAATCCTGAGGCATTGGCAAAATGGACTAACGTAAGATTTTAATGCCCATTACACATTTCTTTGGAAAAAAAGTGGAATAATTTTGTGAATTTGCTAACTATGCAATTAACTATTGAAATATATAGTTTATATAACAAATATAACAAATGAAATATATAGTTTTTATGGTATAGATTTAAGTGAGATTAAAGAAAAATTTTTTTTTTCTTTTTGACTGGCTTTCTTTACATATCAAATGCAAAATCAAATCAAAGTGCTAAAGATATTTCTCATTTGTTTTAGAGGGTAAAGCTACAACAAAGTCACAAGTTGTTATTATATTTAATGCTTAAGTAGAGAATTATATATAAATTGTCAAGAAGATAGAAATGATTGGTTGAAATGTTTCTGGAAGTTGCTAGTTATTCCGAGTTTGAAGAATATATACAGTAAATTTGTTTCATAAAAGAAACTAGTAATTTGCATATTTAGGCTATGAATGCAGTTCAAGGTCATCCTTTCTAATTTAATATAAGAGACAGCTATATTAAAAGTTGTTTTCTTCTTCTTCTTTATTTTTATCTATAGCATTAAATATTATAAACTTGGAAAATAAATTTATTTAATATAGTAGTATTAGGTGATTTTTTGTAATTCATCAGAATGGTAGGAACCAATGATAGTTTGTTTTTCAAGTATTTGAATACTCTTTAATAGGGGCAAACTGGATTTCCTTGGATTGATGCTATCATGACTCAGCTACGAGAAGAAGGGTGGATTCATCATGTTGCGAGGCATGCCGTAGCCTGTTTCTTGACACGTGGAGATTTATGGATATCGTGGGAGGAGGGCATGAAGGTTTGTTATTATTCTTATTTTAAATAATCCTTTACAGCTATTTTCTTCAAGTTAGTAAAATATTTAAATATTCATTAAAACTGTTCATATAAATTCAAATAACTACTTGGGTATTAGCTGGTACCTAGGAATACACCATGGACAATCTGTTATCATTTTTTCCCATCTATTGCCAATGAAATATACAAGGTGTTTCAAAAAGAACTATTCATCTTTTAATCCATTTTGATCAAATAATGCATAGTAGAAAGAGGGAAATCTCGAGTTTCATGTAGTTGGTGTCAGGTTAGCACTCAGTGTTTATCTAGATGGTGACTGCGTAGCAGATACTATTTTGCGTTCTATGCTTCACAAAATGCGAACTCACAGTCGTTCAGCGTGAGTTTCATCGAGAATACTTTGGTGTTTAAAAACATATTGCTGAGAACATTAGGCAGAGGTATAAACAATTCCAAGACACAGGTTGTCTGTGTAAAAGGAAATCACATAAGCAGTCTCCATATGTCAGACAAAAATATGGAGTGCATCTGACAGAATTTCGCACATAGTCGAGAGAAATCCACTCGTCATGCTGGTAGGGAATTTGACATTACTGCAACATCCGTCTGCCATGTTTTGCAGTGATGTTTATGTTTCAAACGATAGATTCAACTGCTGCAAGCTCTCCATACAGGTGACAAAGAATGACGTGTGAAGAATTCATCCTTTAGAATCTGTCAAAAGATGACAACTTTTAAACATGGTTTGTGTTTAGTGATGAGGCTACTTTTCATCTAAGTGGCAAGGTCAACTGCCACAATGTAAGAATATGATGGAGTATGAAGCAGACGTATCAAATTATACAACATGAGAGAGACCACCAATTTTGTGTTATATCTTGGAAAAGGTGTATAGTCCTTTTTTTTTTCCCCATGGAGGACACTGGTACAAGAATCATATACCTCGGTATGCTGGAAAACTGGCTTTTCTCATAGTTAGAAACCGATTCAGATGACTTTGCTTTCCAGCAGGATGGAGGCATCTCCGTACTGGAGCTTGGATGTTTGAGAATTTCTGAAGAATCACATTCTTCAATAATGGATTAGACATTCAGAATCTGATGCAGATCAGATGTGGTGATCTTGGAGTCACTGGCCTCCAAAATCACCACATCTCTCAGTGTGCAATTTCCTGTTGTTGGGGGGGGGCATAAAGAACTCCATTTAGGTGCCGCCGCTTCCCAAACAGAAAATATGCATAATAATAGCCGTGGATTCAGACATGCTCGCAAAAGTTTGGGATGAATCTGACAGCCTTATAAACATATGCTATGCATCCAGAGACAGACCTTGAGCACCTTTTAATTTGTAAAAAACTTTGATTAGCTGTAGAATATAATCTTAAGTTTCTGTGTTCTATATTTTTCATAATATATGCATTTCAAAACAGGTGATTCTTTTTGAAACACCCTGTATTTTTTTATAGTAGCAGATTGATTAAACAGTTTTTTAAGTTTTGGTGGGTATTGCTTCACAGTCTGTCAAACTGTCATTAAAATGAAATATTAACCTTGATATGTATTCTGCTAAATAAAAAGGTAAATGACTTTTCTCAGTTCTCAGCATTGGCAATTTTATTGAGATAACACTTCTGTCATATATAATTTCTTGGCAAGAGAATTAAAATATGCAGTCTTTTGGCAAGTATTGTTATGTTTGGAAATAATGGATTGCTTTGAAAAATTTTCATGGAAAGGGTTGCTAAAATGACAGGATGCAAATACATGCTTTGCTTTAATTGATGGCAAAATGGGGGAAGAATAGCACACCCCTAAAAAAGAAAACATTAAAAAAGGAGAGGAAAACAGAAATACAATTCATTTTTCGAGAAGAATCCAAAATTGCTTCTAAGCTTGCAGGAAAATAGCCAAGGGAAGTATTATTAGTGGATACTGGCTAATATCCAAGAAATGATAGTTTTAATTCATATTTTGAATTATGAGCATTGCAGTTTTTTTTTATTTTGTTTATAAATTTCTAATTTACTTGAAAATTTTTTCATTTAATTAAAGAAAGAATTCTGCAAAAAAATTACATTTCTCAATTGTAAAATTGTGAAATCGAAACTATTTATAATATTTAGCTATAATTTGTTTTGAAAGCTGTTAATAATGTACATAATAAGAATAAAGAGAGAATTATTAACAAAACTTCTCATTAATTTGGAAGACATTTTTTGTTGAAACGCATGGTTGCAAAGTCTGCAGTTGCATTGATAAATATTGAAAATGGAACCAAAAATATTCAGTATGCTAATCAATTTATATGAGTTTAGAGCGCTAAGAAATTTGTACATGAGTACATATACTACGATGCGAGTTATGGATGCAATTTATCATGAATTATTCTGTATGTCATGCATATACTTATCATTTGTGAAACATGTGTTTTATAAGACAGAAGTTAAAATAAAATAGCATGAAATACACTGGTTATCATAAATTAAGGAAAAATCACAAAAATCGCGATAACTCCCTACAAAATAAGCCAAACCATGTAAAATTTGAATATGTTGCCAAGGAAGAGTAGCTGAGTAAAACTGCAATATGCAAATTAGTGGCGTTGCACTCGGAGTACGTCATCTTCGAGGAGCATAAAAATCCACGTTTGAGAGCATGCCCACATATTTCACTGTGATAGTGACATCAGAAATCTGAGATAGCCAATTCGTAACAGTGACCCCCAGACATCATTTGTCTGCAGAACTGCGACGGAGAGCCGTTGGGAGACTAGACGCAGGACACGGTCAAACAGAAGTCGCCAGATGGCTAGATGTGAGTCCTTCTGTGGTTCATAGATTTTGGAGGCAATTTCAAACCGCAGATTCGTCATCTAGGAGGTTCAGCCAAGGACGGCCAACTGCTACGACGAGTGCCGATAACCGATATTTAACATTATGTGCATGCAGGAATAGAACAACTACTCCGACTCTTCTTAGATTCTCCCTTGCTACAGTAACCGGAAGGTCGGTGTCAACGTCAACTGTCCGTAGAAGGCTTCATGAAGGTGGTCTGTATGCAAAGCGACCAGCCATCTGAGTGCCGCTCACGTCACGCCATAGGAGGGGCCGTTTGCAGTGGGCACGACAACATGTCCACTGGACGCCTGATCGATGGAGGGCTGTTCTCTTTACGGATGAGCCCAGGTTTAGTCTAGATCGCGATAGTAGGTGTTATTTGACATGGAGAGAACCTGGAACCCGTTATCATCTGTCAAGCATCCATGAAAGAGATGCATACGGAAGAGGAAGTGTCCGTGTTTGGGGTGGCATCTCTTTGGGTGGAAGCACAGACCTCCATGTCTTTCCAAGGGGAACCGTGAATGCTCAGGTTTATAGAGACGACATCCTTGATGCTTACGTGCGCCCATATGCGGGGCAATAGGTGATGCTTTCCTGCTACAGGACGGCAGCGGAAGACCACACAGGGCTCGCATCGTAGATGATTATCTTCAACAGGAAACAGTTACGCGCATGGAGTGGCCAGCTTGGTCCCCGGACTTGAATCCCATGGAGCACGTTTGGGATGCTTTAGGGAGACGTCTAGCTACTCTCAATCCATCCCCTCAGACCCTTTCCGCGCTCGCAACTGCTTTGCAAGAGCAATGGCTCTCGCTTCCTACGGAACTGGTACACTGCATAATTGAAAGCATCTGACATCTCTCTCTGTATGTGCTGGATTGCTTCTAGAGGTGATTATATTCCATACTGAAGGTACTTTCCCTATAGCAAACTGATACCTTTGATTTATTCATTTTATGCATGTGCTAATTTCTATACTATCATAATTGTCCGGTAATTTCTCTTTATGTTATTTGTTACCTTACTGTGTGTTGTACATTGTGGGTAAGTTTCATAAAATTCTACATGTAACTTTTTCAGTAATCATGATTTTTCCTTAATTTATGATAGCCAGTGTAAATAAATAACATATAAACTTAAATTTCACTACTTTTAAACTCATTAAGCACAAAATAATCAGTAGTTAAGTGGTCTTGTAATTTTAAAAGTAACTTTCAGTTGTGTAGTGTTTGTAACTATACATTGAATGTATAGAACATATAGTTTTGAGATTTACAATCTCTTTTAAATTTAATAGTGTTGCTGCTAGCATATAAAAAATTCATCTACATATTCTATTATACTCATGGAGATAAAATCATTAACTGCAAGTCAAAAATCAAATGCTGTATCTTTTTTTGTGAGAAATATTCTTTATTATTATATTGTTTGTTTAATCAGTTATGAAAGGGTAGAGGAGTTGTTATGTTGAAATAAAAATGTTAAGTGATGTACAGGCAATAACTTCTGTAATTTTTTCAACCGAGCTTTAGGTTTTTGATGAGCTATTACTAGATGCAGATTGGAGTGTTAATGCTGGCTCATGGATGTGGTTATCTTGCAGCTCTTTTTTTCAGCAGTTTTTCCATTTATACTGCCCAGTACGATTTGGCAGAAAAGCTGATCCGAATGGCGATTATATCAGGTGAATATATATATATTTCATATTTTATTTAACTTTCTGGTTAGATTAGAGCAAACATATTATAAAGGATTTAATACAATGATCTCTAATATAAAGATGATATAGGTGTAAATTTTTAGTATGAAAGACTAGCCATTGAATTTGTATTTCTTTTGCTTTTAATTATTTTTAATAATGCATAACATATATATCTTTATTTTTAGGAGGTACTTACCAGTTCTAAAAAATTTTCCAACAAGGTACATACATGAACCTTGGACTGCTCCAGAAAAAGTACAATTGGCTGCTAAATGTGTGATTGGGAAAGACTATCCTATGCCCATGGTAAATCATCAAGATGTTAGCCACATAAATTTGGTGAGAATGAAACAAGTTTATCAGCAACTGAGTTATTATCGAGGAGCAAGTAAGAGCTTTTGTATCTTTATTCTGAATTTGTGAGTTTAAGAAATTTACATTAAAAAAATTGTTTTTAAGCAGAAATAATGATGGAAAATATTACAAAAATCATTATTATTATTTTTTTTGAGAAAACAGTGGAGAAATGCTTTTAACTGTAGAAGTAAGGATTAACAAAGTAATAAGTTTGTTAATTTGAACTGGTACGAGACTTTTGGGAATCATTTTGCTGAATTTTCAATTTATTTTAAATGTATAAAAATCTTGTCATTTCTAAAAAATAGTTTTTTTAATTGTTCAAATTTTATGAAAAATAATCTTTATTAAAACCAAAATAATTTTTATGCATATAGCTAAGAAATATGTATAATCATGGTATCTGTAAAATATAGCTAAATATATATATATATTGGTTTTCAGATATGTGTAATACTTTGACCACTCACTCGAGTCAGCACAGAGATGATGACGGACACCCTAAGAGTGTCAAAAGAAGAGCTGTTGATTATCCAGATGACGTAAGTGAAAGGAAATTGATTTTTTATTAGAGTGAGAAAATTTGACAAAAAGAGATATACGTAAATACTGCATTAACCTCCTGAGTGGCATGATTGCCTTTTTGGTCATGAGTTTTTTTGTTGTTTAGGGTAATATTATTTTATTTAAAACATTTTGTTTTTTATTCTCTGTAATGATCTAAATAACTAAAATAATTAAATGCACAAATTTACCTAAAGTCATGCTATTCAGCAGGTTAAAAATGGAATTATTTCTTTTTATTTAAAGAAATTAATCTCCAAATGTATATTTTAATATTAAGGGTAAATTTATTTTACAGATGGAAGAAAGACGATAAATAAGCAGCTACTTATGGTACATTCTGTACAGTCTCATTCTGAGTTACTCCTTGTTGAGTGTATTGAATATCATTCCATGAATTTTCACTTTTTCATCCATTTCCATCTTCATATTGGTGTATATATTGTATGCAACCTTCTGCTTCATTTTTGAACACAAAGTGATTCAGTATGAATAGTGATTCTGTGACCAAAATGTTACATTATTATTATCTTCACGTGTGTTTTACGATGTCCAAGCATATTCCAGTTTGTATTCATTTTAAAGATAGAATGTATTTCACAGGTCCTTTTGAATAATAATTTTTTACGAACATATACAGATGATTCTTGAATAGTGTAGGTTTGAACTATGCAGCTCCACATATACCTAAAATTATTTCAATAAATACAGTGTGTGCTAAAAGTAGGGCAGTGTTTTTTCCAGAGAAATTATGATATGAAAATTATTTAAAAAAATTTGTAAACTTATATAAGTTTTGCACAAAAGCACTAGCTTAGTTCTTCGCAAATAACGAACGTCTGGATCATGCACAGAATCGTCACCTACTTTTATTAAATTGTTCCATTAGATACAAGTTGAATTATGAAATATATTTAGTTTTTCCCAGTGCAGGTTACAACTATATGCATTTACAATGCCCTTTGTACCACTGAGTAAGATTTGAGGTGTAGCTAAGTGTGTTTTCAAAATTTGAGTAACTGCAAACTGTTCTAAAAATCACATCACCACAGCAGTCAGTTGCAGAAATTGAGTTGTGCTTTTCTTAATTATTTTGATGATTAGCATGTTAAAATCGCGGTGAAGTTATTACACACATTATTATTATTTGAATTATGCATTTTTTTATCTTGATAATGGTACCTATGAAAAACCTCTTTATTCAGGATTCATCTGTATAGATAAAAATTGTATACTTACTGCCAGGAAACAATAAATTTATAAGCAGTTAATGAGTTATTTCAAGTATTGAGAAATAATGCAAAACATTATTATTCAGTTACTGAAATATAAGTAAAATAAATATAAAATATTAGTGAGTTTGCTCAATAAGTCAATTATTTGGATTACTTAGAACATGACAATATCTTTCTGTAATTGAATATTCGATGGAACCTAACGGCAACTGAAATCGAGCCATATTCCGAGTTTAACTGAATATCTTTTAGTGCTAAATTCATAATTTGAGGCTTTTTTTTTACAAGTAAATAAATATGACAAGGTGAATAATGATTATTATAATTTTATCATTTTAACTTTATGAAAACTGCTTAAAATTTTTCTTCAAAATTAGTACGCTATATAAAAGTTGTATTTGATTTCGGTAAATAAGCCTAATGTGTATTCAAAGCTGTATTCAAATACAGCTAATAATATTTTTTCTTTGTATGAAAAGAATACAAGTTTCCAGGAGGTTCTGCATTCTTCCATCGTTTTGCAACAGAA